>JAQJVL010004841.1:0-40752 GCA_035578905.1 Stictocephala bisonia
ACAGAATTTTCAAGTGTTTTGCTCACAGCAAATCCCACTCCTCTTTGGTATCTCTCTGTATCACATCCACTATAGTAAATAATATAATCTTTAGTATTTATTTTGCCTGCCAATGGCCACCGGGTCTCTTGTAAGGCGACTAGGTCTAAATTGTAACTATTTAGTTCATCTGACAAAATGTCCGATACTCCCGGTATTGCTAAAGTTCTAATGTTCCAAGTTCCGAATCTGCAAGGCCTTCTTGATCGCTGGGGTCCGTTTCGTTTTTCCTGTCCTAAATCCGAGGCATTGTGTAGGTGTTTCGTAACAAGCTATTTTTAAGAGGTGGGTTGTTGGCCCGCCCTCAACCCCCAACCTGGAGGACCAGGGGTATATATTCAGAGTCACCTTCTCCTAGGTTAGCTGCTTTCTCTACAGCTCAAAGATCCTAACCTAACCTCGGTTTTACATCAGAGTTTCCTTCTCTTAGCCTTTGGTGCATAGACCTTATCGTACAAGGCAGTACGGGCAGTTCTTATTTAATGGCGGCCCTATCATCGGGCTCTTGTGGATTTTATTGAGTGTGACCATGCCACAGATCACACTCCCCCGCCCTCTAGATGCAGCCGTCTCGGTCCGGGATATCTTATTCAGGTTTCCCCTATTTGCAGCTGTCCACCATATCTGGTGGAACGTCCGCTAACCGCCACCTGAGACCCGTCCAATACCTGAGGCTCGGTTCCCTAACTGGGTGGAAAACCTACAAATATACAAACATTTATTCAATCGCTGAGATAAATTCCTCCCAGATACATTTGAATAAACTGAGCGCAACAACAGTTTTTTAATAGTTTGAATACCACGCTCGGCCAAACCATTAGATTGTGGTTGATATGGAAGAGAATGCATTAGGTTAATATTGTGACTAAACAGATAATCACTAAATAAGTTTGAATCAAAAGGAGGACCATTATGGCTAACTAATACCTCTGGGTATGAGAATCTGCTAAAAAACTCATCCAAGCGATCAGTTACACTCTGTGAATTTGTACAAGACATGACCTGACATTCAATCCATTTACTAAAATCATCAACTAAAATAAAAATTGTCTTGCCTTCAATTTCCAAGAAATCAACATGAACTCTTTGCCAACATTTAACCATGTTAGGTCAAGGAATCCAAACTTACGGTGAATGAGCATTTTGAGTAAGCTGACAAACTGGACAAGTAGCAATAAATTGCTCAATGTCTGCATCCATATTCAACCACCATACATATGATCTGGCCAACAATTTGGATCTAACAATACCAACATGGATGGCCCTTATGAATAAGCTCTAATTCATTACTTTTTATACTGTCAGGTATAACCATTTTTTTACCATACATTAAGCAATCATGCTCAATAGACAGCTTAACTCTATGTTAAAAATAGAAACTTGATCTAACATCAACACCTTTACATTTAGGTTTAAAATTGTTCCATCCTTCTCTGGTATATAACACTACTAGTGACAATACATTATCTTGGAGTGAAGCAACAGACACTTCTATATATGACAACAAAGGTTGTTTATCCATGTGAACAAAATTACAAACATAAGTAATCAATATCAACTACACTAGGTAAAGGCAGTCTTGATAGTGCCAGCATTAAAAATACTGGTACCTTTTTTTGTGACAAATTTCATAATTGTATGCAGACAAAGTGATGTACCATCTTTGTAAAAGTGCAGCAGATAGCAGTGGAATACTTTTTCTATGGTTAAAAATAGATTTCAAAGCTTGATTGTTAGTTAGCAATTTAAAGAAATTACCCAAGAGAAACTTATTAAAACTTTTTCAAAGCAAACATTACTGCCAAAGCTTCCCTGTCAATCTGACTATAATTCCGTTCAGTCCTTAGACAAGGTTCAGACCACAGATAAGATCAAAGAATCAAAAGCCACAGGACACTGTATACCTTATTTATGATGTGACTTTATACAGCACCTACCCCATAAGAACTACTATCACAAGTTACTGTAATAGGCAATTTTGAATTAAAAAGTACCAATAAAGATTTCTCAGATAACATAGACTTACGTTTACTGAATACTTCCTCACACTCTAAAGACCATTCCCAAGTAGCATTTTTTCTTGTTAAATTATACATTGGTTCCAACAAATCCCCTGACATGGGAATGAACTTATGGTAAAACTCGTAGTTTAACATAACCAAGTACGACTTAACTTGCTATACATTTTCTGGTCGTGGAGCATTTCTAATCGAGGCCAACTTTACAAACACTAGGCCTTAAACCCTCTAAATCTAGGGTGAAACCTAAATAGTCAAGTGATGACACAAAAAAGTTACTTTTTTCCACATTAATCCTAATGTTATAACTACTCAATCTTGACAAAACTTCAAACAATGTTTGTCTACAGTCATTTTCAATTACAGATTGAAAAATCATAGGAGCTGAACTTATGCCAAAACATAACATATTTATTAAATTGATACAAACCATAAATTGTATTTACAATTAACCCTATTTTGTTAATTATATTGTTCTACAAAATGTTTAGAACACTAAACATATTTTGTAGGCATGTTGTTACTAAACATTCGTAATTTTAACGACGCAACTTTGTTTTTTTTTTCTACTTAAATTAGAATCAAAATGTTCAGATTGCACTATATATAATTTAATCAGCTTTTCGTCTAGATTTTTACCATACAGTTTTGGTTTTTACTGTAGTAAACAAAAAGTTAAGAAAAATATATTTTGGCTTAAGGTTTTTGTAAAATTTATCAATGTAAGGTTTTTGGAGAAAATAAAAAAAATTATACATTTTAAACATTTTTATTTTATAACTACAACTTCAAAATCTTTGATGAACAAAATAATTAATTATATATGTAGAAATATGATATACTTAAAAAAAATCATTTAGGTGGATTGCGCAAATCAGTCCTTATCACAGTGGACACAGCACATCATTCGATGCTCGCCACACATGCCGCTACGGCAGTGGCTGCAGTAGCTTGTAGTCTTTCGTGTTTTGCTTGATGGGCAAAAAAAACATATTTTCCTAGCTCCAGCAGCGATTGTGTTATTTGCATTCACTGGCAGGCCTAGATTTTCAGATATCATTACTCGCAGTTATCTTGTTAGCTTAGGAGTTTGTAGGCGAGCGCATATGAGGATCTGAAAGTTCCTTGCAAAGCTCCTTCATAAATGCTCTGCGTGTCTTATGTATGACATAAGAATTCACGAAGCTAATGTTCAGCAACCCGAAGAATACGCATAACGGCCACCACTTTGTTTTCCTGCTGCAGGACATGTTATGGCACATTTGGTCTAAAGTGTCCACAGCACCTTTTGTTTGATTGTAGCAGTGAATTATTTCATGTTTGTGAGAATCTGGTCTCACCTGCATGCCGTGTCGTGCATCGTTGACAAAAGGGTAAAGATTTTTTTTTAAGACACCAAAGTTTTATTATTATCAAACAAGAAGATGGAACTTTGTATCGGCCTTTTTTTCTTGTTTGATAGAACATTAGTGAGAACCCTTTTCCTGTTCAAACGGATTGTTCCGAGGAGAGTCAATTTGAAGGGGAGCTGTAAAAGGTAATTTGCAAGCTGTACACTTGTAAACAAATGATCGGTTGTTACGTTTCTATTAGATCCGTGTATGGAAGTAGTTACCTCCCTTACCAAAAACTCAGAAACGGACAACCCTCCAGTCCGAGTCTTCTTTCCAACATAGGGAATGCCGTTTATCATATAACTAGTGTTTGTGTCGCAAGCCATCACTATTTTAATTCCATATTTGGATGGCTTGTTTGGTATATACGTCCTGAATAGTAGCAGTGAGCTGCTCGTCCACTGTTACATAGGACCCTGGACTGTATTTTGATCGACAGTTACTTGTAAACATGTCCCACAACTCTCTAATGGGTGCAAATGGGTCATTTTGCCTTCTATCCTGACGAGTATCTCTGTCATCAAAACGCAAGCAGGCTAAGATAAAATCAAATCTGCCAGCACTCACTCATAACACTTTTATATCGTGTACCACTCCACTGTTGGTCAAACAATTCATTAGAGGCCAAATGGTTATCTTTAGAGAAAGCCGTATTTACAATTAAACCAATGAAAGCTAACATTTCTTGATTATTTATAGGTAATGTTTTACTAGTTTGACTGGCATAGTTCACCCTTACTATATCCATTTGTTGATTTGTATGCAAAATAATCTTGTTCGGAGGTGACCCCCCTAGGACTAGGACTCACCCCACCCTTAGAACCTGAACCCACCCCCTCCCCTTATTGGTTGGACAATGTTTGAATTTGGAAGGGGGAAATGATATTTAAGTACATAAATTATTATTAAATGAGGGAAAAACATGAAAATGATCCTAAAATTATAAAAAACAGTAGCCATCAAAACAAAGTACAAAGTGCCGGAAGTTGGTTGTTTAAACCTTTGACAAGAGTTTCTTCCTTGTGGCAATAGCGGTTACAACGAAGTGAACAATCCAGATAACTCATTGAAAATGGAGGGATAGTGAGGTATTTGCGGAAAATAATAGAAAAAATGCCTCTATCTCTGTCTGTATAGAAAAATAATTAAGACAGTGGATCCATTCTCTGTCGAAATGTCCACTGTCTTGAAGTGCCAAGAGGGCAGTCTTAACCTCGTCAAAACACGATAGAATTGTTTGAAGAGCATCTGCCTTGATGGACCACCTTGTGGTTGATACCTTATGCAGCCTTTTTCTTCTGTCTGGTGCTTTCTCTTTGGTAGACATTTTTTCGGCAATAACATCATGTCGTTTGTGACCTGAGCTGAAAAGCTTGTAGATGGCATCTAACGAAGAAAATAAGTCTCTGACTTGAGGACAAACGTCAATAGATTTTTCTATTACTAAAGCAACTCTGTGTGACGTGCACCAAACATATAGTGCAGTCTTGCACTCATTTTCCACTTTAACCCTGAAAAAGATCCTCTCATGTTTCCAGCTCCAACCATACTCTGTTCGACAATATTTTGAGGATTTAGGTTTAGTTCTTTAAGGCTGTCCATGATCACAAGTTTAATGTTAGCTCCGGTTGTGTCAGCAAAACTGAAAACCTTAACTAGGCGTTCTACTGGCCTGATTTTGTCTTCGACAAAACGTAATGTTAAAGTTGTAATCTCTTTCCTACTTGCGTCTTGAGTTGAGTCCACAATAATTGAAAATGCTTGATTCATCTTAACACCAGCTACGATTTTTTTTCAATCACCACAGTGTTCATCAGTGTGATCAAAACAAAAACATTTCTGTAGCTTAGAAAGTTAGGAGCCCAGTTTCTTGTTTTCCAGTCTGGCTTTCTCAAGTTTCTCCTAATAGACACATGCTGCTGGACTGTGTTTTGACAACAGTTAAAAAAGCTTAGGAAGCTATCCTTCGACCACCTGATTTTTCCTAAATGCGATCATTTCCTCGACCAAGTATTTACAACAGTCAGTAACTATGGAGAGAACCTCTCTGTTGTGTTGGATGTTCTCGTTGTGCATTTTACATAAATCACTACTCACATGTTTCCCTGAAATCCACTGAAGTCTAGTTACTTTGCAACTCAGATGGACTTTAGAAATTTCATGTTGTTCGATGTCTCAAAACGTTGCCAACTCTCCATCCTTGATAGTCTTTACCAGATGTCCAAATTGATTGTTCGTGAGGAAGAGCAAATAAAAGACAGTGTAAGCAAAATGCAGAATCATTTTTTTAACATACACGAGCTAGGATCTTTTTTTTTAGTTCCATCAAGAAGCAGGAAGACTGTAAAAGCTCCATTTCAGAGAAAACTTTCTATTATTAACAGTAGGAAACTCATAATCCATTTAAATGTTGTGTTATTCCAGCTTTAATCCACGTTCAGTGTCTTTTGATGTTATTCTAATTCCACTAAGATTTGCAGGATCATAGATATCTTCATCAAATTGGGTTTCTTCTATGATTTCGGCTGGGCTAGAATCCAGATATTTTGCAGATACACCAACTTCCACTGGATATTCTTCGCCTACTATATTCTGGTTTGCTTTCATTAACAATTTTAACCTCTGGTTGATCGCTTGACTCTTCAGTTATGTGCATAGGACTGTCTTCCTTAGCCATAGGAATCATGCAAATTGCACTCCTAAAAATAATTTTATGAAATAATCAAACAGCAACCGGTAATTAAGAAAGCAGCATTATTATTAAAAAGATATTAAGGTTTTCTAAATTAATGACAGGCAAATAATTAATAATGTATAAAGAGTAGTGTCAAGTCAGTATCAGATTTCTAAAGCAAAACTGATATTAATCGAATTTGTGTTGTTGGAATAAAAATTATTATAGTACTGAAATAATTTTTATATTTATAATGATTACATTCATTGCATAAACAATGAATAAACTCGTGTTTCACAGTCTTACACACCAAACAGCTATCAAACGCTAAATTATTGGTTCCAAGACTGGTTGATAAATATACGAAATATACGGAACATTAAAGTGCGAAAGGCTCGAGCTGAGAAGTAAAAGAAGAGGAATAATGATTATTTTAAGATACCGTGTAATCATTTTTTTCGTAAATAAGTCAATTTAAATATTTTTCCTTTTTATACTGTTGTGTTATCTACGTGTAATGTTATCTCCATTATGTATCGTTTAAATTTAGTTACTTTACTGTAGACGTTTATTTTTAAATTTTAATCCGAGAGTGACTGTTAATAGAGGTTCTAATTTAGGCCTATATTTTAATAGGTCTACGTATCTGAAACTTAGCATTACCGTTGACTGTAAAAATCTCATTATTTAAAGCCAACGGAACAAAAACATTAGTTTTGTTAACGATCTTGTTAAAAAGCGTAGACCCTACAATGTAATAAGCATAATAATTTATACTGTACATATATACCGGTACAGTAAAATGTGGAAATATAAAATACGTCTGAATTCGACTGTCAATAAGACGCATTGCTCTGTTTACTCTAATTTCGTGAGTGTGAAACAAATAATAAACAAAAATAAATAAATATTTAAATACCTGGAAGACCAAGGTTTATTCCATTCTTCACTTCCACTCTCCTCAATATTTTTCTGGAAGAAAGGTTTTCAAACTGTAGAGCCCATTTCCTTTTCTTCTATTATTTTATACTCTATATTTAAACCATGCTTCACTTTGTAAACATGCTTGTTTTTATAGTGGTCTTGCCACTTGTCATGGCGCACTTTAGCATTGCACATCGGTTCCAAACATATGTATTTGAAAATATTTTGTTTTTTTTGCCATTTTAAATTAAAATGATTAATCAATACAATTACGGTTTGAATTTTAATTTGATCGCATACCGCAATGATTACATTTCACACACGGCGATATAATTGTCACAAACATAGGCGGCTCCAGACTAAATTTTTTTTAGTCCATACAAACTGTCTGGGGTGTATGGAATTCCCCCCATAAACAGGTGGTCCGGGGGTACTCCCCCGGAAAAAATTTAACAATTAGGCACCATGAAACACATTTTTCGCTATTCTAGCACTTAATTTCTTCACTAAAACAGGCGTGTTTATTTTACTGAAAAATGTAAATTTCCTACCTGAATTAATTTATTGTATTTTTTCCATAGTTAAAAAATATCAAGTTAGGAATGTGGGTTTACATTTACATGTTTGGTCCAAAGAAAATACTCAAAATACAACATGATTTCAAAGGTTTCGTTTATTATTTCACAATTTTGTTATTATACCAAAGTGACATGTGTCTAAATCAAGTGTAGTTTTCTCGGCTTCATTGCAAACCTTTCTACAATACTGTGGATTTGCAACTGTTCCCTGAGTATCTTCTTCTCTATGTACAACAAAGAAAGGTTTGAGAATCTCTCTTGCAGCATTGAAGTTCTCAGCCAGTTTTTGACCCTCCTCATAGCAGAAAAACTTCTTTCACACGACGCTGAGCTGATGGGAATAGAAGCGGCGAGCTGAATTGCCATAAATAAGTTAGGAAAAGTTTCTTGCTTAACTATTTTTCTCAACTCATCAAACTTAACTCTGACACTAATCGCTTTTTTTTTCTTTTGTATTTTTTTGCAGCGATAGTTTAAGTAAATTATTGGCTACTGCCATTTCTGCTTCAAGTAAAGTGGTGTTCACTCTCAATATCCCGTCATAATGTTCAAGAAAGGCTTTCGATTTTTCAAAACTCAAATTGAACAATCCATCAACAGCTAAAGCTAACTTTAGTGACTCTTCATTGAATCTTTCATTCAATCGTTCAATTATAACATCAAGAACTTTAAAATAAACTCGAGTTCTCCAAAACCTTTTAACTGTGTCTTGTCCTTCGCCTTCTCCCTCAACGATTTCCTCTTCTACTCCGATTGTCGACATTACTGCGCTGTCTTTCAAAAGAACGCTCGTCTCCCTTTTTCTTTTCGAGTTCCTGACATTCTCCAAGGAAATATCATATTTTTCAGTGAACTCAGTTATTTTTGTCCAGATCTTTGAAAATTCTGATTCACTTCTCTTCTCTTTTAAAGATTTAATAGTAGCTTTAATTACTTGTGACGCTGCTCCCAGTGTAGCCTCACTGTGCTGCAGTTGTTGGCTTAAGATGTGAGTAAGAGTTAACACTTGATGGAAGACAAAGAGATTAACTACAAAGCTTCCTTTTGTTATAGTATTCAAAATTCCCACAGCTTCAATTGCATCAATGTTTTCACATTGGTCAGTTTCAAATTTCAGCGCTTCTGTTATTACATCAAAGTGCTTGATCAGTTGTTCACAGTTTTGATACCTACATGCCCATCTTGTAGTGCTCTGAGAAGATATTTCAACAGGAGTTTTCTTTAAGCCTTGGTTTGTTTGAATGAGATCTGCCGCCTTCTTCAAGACATCATGATGAGATGGCTTTGAGAAATGCACATATAGTGCCTGAAGGCCATTAAATAAAAGATTTGAGCTTTCTACAGATTTACACATGTCTGTTACAGCTAAGGCGACTTTGTGAGCATAACAATGAAAATACATGGCTACAGGATACTTTTGCCTAATTATTGTTTGTAAACCAGCGTGTTTCCCTGACATGACTGAAGCTCCGTCATAAGTTTGAGCTATTACTGGAAGGTCATGTATTCCCATTTGTTCAAAAATATTTAAGAGAAGTGAAGCAAGCTCTTCAGCATTGCGGTCATTAGAACAATTCCTAAACATTAGAAAACGTTCATGGGGACACAGTTCATTGTCGACATAGCGAATACATAAGGACAGTTGTTGATCTTTATAGCTCCTAGCTTCATCGACCATAACAGAAAAGAAACCACATGATTTTACTTCATCGACAATTTTCTCCGTGAGCATAGTTGCCATCAGATCAATTATTTCATTCTGTATGATTTTACTGCAAAATGATATGGTACTCTGAAAGCCATCATTAAATAATTTATCATGTCTGGCAGAGTTCAAGAAAATTCCCTCGGTTCTCTGAGTCGAGTTTCTTGTCATGCCCTCTTAGAGGAAGGCCCTGACTTGCGAGAAATATTATAATTTCAACAACTTTACTTAAATACTGTTTATTTTTATCAACCTCTTCTCTGTGAGCATTTGACAATAATGTCATAACACTACCCTTCTCCCTGGACTGTTTATCCATTAAATGTTTTTCCCAACAAAGAAGATGGCTTTTACATTTTTCGTGTTTATCAAATCTCTCTTTAGTTTTTTTCCAGTTTCGGAATCCACATTTTGTAAATACTTCCTCGGAAGAGGAGAGGTTAGAGTCAAACATTCGACAAACATAGCAATATGCTGCGTCTTTTACTAAACTGTATTCCAGCCAAGGATACTGATCAAAATAGGTCTTTGAAAATGATCGGTTTTGTTTGCCAAATACTGTGAAAGGATAATTAGCCTGTTTGGGCTGCACTGGCCCTGACTCTCTAGTCCCTAGATCTAAACTAATTTGCTCACTTGTAAGATGGTCCACGTCCATTTGAACACCAACGGTCACAGCACAGCTACTGCTCGTAGGCCTACTAGGCAGTGACTGTACACTTGCAGTTGATAACTTCGTTTCATCGCTTAGTTTATTGTCACTGGTTAGCTTTTTAAAATAGTCTGTGACACGCTTCATTGCGGAATATCACCGTCGTTAAATGTATATAGAAATTAACACCGCCGAAACCACTTACTGTCAGTCAATACAACATCATAACCTAATACCGGTACAGCGTCACATCACGACGACAATGGAGGGAGTCGGGATGATGACTTTTACTTTACAAGGTCAAACTTGGTAGTGGGGAGAGCGCGCGCATGTGCACTGCGCAGGGTGAACCTCACCCGCTCCGAGGTGCATTACTATATACGGCATTTCCAGATCATAGTACAGTAGCACATTCTGAAATATTTATTAGAGCTTTGTCATGTTTATAATATTGTAATAAGCAAATAATATTAAGGCTTAATGAACATAACATTTTAACTTATACTATTTGTCAATTTGTGTTTCAACGTTATTCTTTTCTTTTACCACAAAAAACATTATTATCGCCCATTGATTTCCAAATATTTGGGGGGGCTTAGCCCCCCCAAGCCCCTATCTTTAGCCGCCAATGATCACAAACCACACTGTACTACAGTTAAAAAACAACTTTGTAAAACAACCACACAGGTGAGCGCACCTCACATCACAATGACAACTGATGACAAAAACTATAAAGGAGTGGGAGTAGAAGAGACGACGCATGTGCCGCTGAACCTCTGTCGCGCCACCGTGCAACGTCTACTTACCAAACCAACAAAGACAAAAATGTGTCGTCAGTCGTAGTACTTGGTATTTAATTTACATTGACACTGCATCGGTGATTGCGACCAATGTATGACTTATTGTTTCTTAGCAATACAAAGTTGTTTTTGGATCCTTTCTTTGCTTTTTTTAAGGATTGGCACATTATAAAACCAACCCCCCCCAGGCTGGTCAAAAGTACTGATTTTCGCCCCCCCCCCAAAGTGTTTCATGATGCAGATTGCGTCGTAACCCCCCCCCCCTGTGGGCACCCCTGATCTTGTTCAACATATCGTCATCAAATATTTCATTAAAACATTCAAGTAGATTTGCTGCATTTCTTGCGTTACCTAGAACTTTTCTTCTACTCAGTACAGTACTATATTCCTAGCTGGAGTGTGAGCATTAGGGGGTTTGGGACGAGTTGACCAAATATGATTAATTATGGCACTTACCACACGTTCCTGAAGATAAATAATATAAGGATCAGCAGGCTGGGCGTTACCAGGAGGCTGGGCACCGTCAGAGGGCTGGTCCTGTACTGTGGGCTGGGAATCATTAGGGGGCTGATTGTCATGGGTGAGCTGGTCTTATGTAGTGGGCTGCACGTCTGCATTAGGTACTTTTTCTGGAGGAGGTATTTGACGTTTACTTAGTTTTTTCTTTCTTTTAGGAGGAGGCTCATAATATTCCTCGTCTTCTGAATTGCACTCTTCCTTGGAATAAGTCGGATCAGCGTCCGTGTCCTCAAAATAATCTTCCTCAACTGCATCTTCTTCATCACTTACATAGCTTGCAACCGGTGGATGAACTAATGGTTGGTTTACTTCTGGCAATTTGTCTTTGTCATCCGATAAATCTTACAGTAAATACTGTGTTATTTGTTTATTTAAACTCTCCTCATTATTCATGACTTTGTAAATGTTATACACATATAAAATATAATACAAACACAGGAACAAACTCACAACACACAAACAATCACGCAAACACACTCAGAAAAGCACGACGTATAAAAGTTACGTAGGCACTAAACATTTGTCAATTTTACGACAGCGAGCTTGTATGGCTGCCAAACCGGTACCGTAAAAGTGGGTTACTTTGTCCCACTTTTGCAAAATATCTTGTTTAAAGTTATGCTGTAAAAACACATATAATAGATTTTGACATTTGAAGATAGTGTTTATATACCTGAAACCTTTCTCTATAATACTGTTATATGCAAAGTTCACTTATTCTTGTAGGCTTATAAAATTTATAAACTTTTATTTTGTGCTAAAGTTGCCCGTGGGTTAGGATAATCTTGTCCCACACTTAAAATTTCTATCTTATAATAATGATAAACACAACTGGAGCAAAGTAACATCCTGGTTTTGATAAATAAAGTTCTCTCATATCTGTATAAACATACAAACTTTAATTTTTATTATTAAAATTTATATTTACTGGTAAAAATACATATTTTATCAAAAAACAAACTAAAATTTTGCTGATTCTAAATTTTTCAGAAATAAACAGTCTTAGAACTCTCTCTGACAATGATTTAGGTATAGTAAGATGTCTATGTTGGCATATTTACAGAAAAAAGTCCTATTTTCAATAATTTTTGTGGTTTGATTACTTGGACTATGTCAGACCATTTGTAGAAAAGCACGTCTTTTTCCGTTGGCCACTTCCAATATCTTGGTGTAGGCTGCATGCAATCTACAATAGCCCCCGTTTCTAATTTACTCATAACAAGTCCAGGAAACCGTTTTCCATTCCAAATAACTACTACGAAATTTCCTTCTTCTATAACATTCTGTAGAGGTTGGGATTGCTCAGTTGTATTTAGAGTTGTACCGGTACCAGTAGTCAATTGCTCATTTCCCTCAACAGTGTCTTTAGGATTATTGCTTGAACCAGAACTGACTGGTATTGGCTCAAGCATTTTCCGTGGGTGTCTTTTTGTGTGTTGTGATATGGTATACACTTCTTCATCTGAAGTGAATACTAAATCACTGTGACCAGATGAAACGATACTGTAGGCGTAGGGAATACTGTCATCTTCATCAGATGACAGTATTCCCTCGTGTTTTTTCTTTGTCTTCTGCCCTTTTTTGCTTTTTTTCCCACTATCTTTCTTTGTTTCTTCTACTTGTGGTGAGACGAGGTCTTGTTCACAAATACTTTGGCCAGCAGGTACATTTAATTTCTTTTTCTTGCTGCTTCGTGGCTTTACAACTTCACTCATTTTCTGTTCTAGGTGAGACAAAAAGGAATCTCCAACAAGTTGTAGATCAACTGCTGGTGTTTTTGATGGTAGGCGTTTAATTATCTCTTCTTTATTGAGTGGGCAAATGCCGGCTTTTATAAACCCAGATATTATGTTAGAAGCAGTGTTGTCTTCAAGGGAATCTAATACTTTTTTTAAGAGCCTGGGAAACAAGTCTTTGGGCAAAGTTGCAACAGTTTTGCCACTTTCAGTTTGTTTCCACTGTTCAATAGTTTGCTTCCATTTATACTTTAAGGGCCGAAAATAAGCCACATCTAGAGGTTGTGTTAGATGGCTAGAATTAGGTGGTAAGCACACAAAACTTATGTTATTCTCTTCACACATTCGCAGAACATTGACACTCAAATGAGAAGTTAGGTTGTCCCCGATTACAACTTTTTTCCCATTCTTTTTTTTTAATTCTGGAAGAAGATGCGACGAAAACCATTCCTCGAATGTTGGCAGGTCAATCCATCCATGTCGAGTCCTATTATATGTAGTCCCAACAGGCCCACCTTCTGTCCACGTATTCCACAGATATTCCGCCTTGTATATAACATAAGGTGGTAGTGGCTCTCCAGCTGCATTTGCACAGAACATGACTGTTGTGCTTGATTTTGTAGAGTTCATTACCCGCTCAGGGTATTTACAACCTCTACGGCAAATTACTTTTTTACGTCCAGGGTCGTCACTCATATTTGTTTCGTCGAAGTTATAGATATTGCTTGGTGGTACCAGTCCATCATCAATCAAAACATGTTCTAGGTTTGTTATGTAATCAGTTATTGTCTCATCAGTTACTGCAGCACGTGCCCTTTTGATGTTTGAAGCAAACCTCTTTGTTAGTATTGGAAGTCTTCTTAAAAACATTTTGCCCAATCACGTCCTGGCAAATTATCTTTAAATTGCCTAACTATTTTACCTTGCCTATTTAGATAAGCTTTTGCGATAAAATGTAGATCTAGTTCATCAATTGGAAAGCCATATTCGCAAAGTTTATCCACATGGCTGGCAAACGCTTGTTCCTCTTCCATAGTAAAAACACTTGGATGACCAGGTGACCAGCTGTGCAAGTTTTTTAATTTATTTTTGATGGTGCTTCGGCAGATCTTAAAATGGGCTTCAACTTGACGTTGACTCATTTCTCCTGATCTTATAGCTTCTAAGCATTCATTAAGTTTATCTTCCGTATAATCTTGGTATTTTCTGCTTCCAGGTTGCCTCTTGTATTTAGATGGCATATCTGGAATAAACATATAGTGTTGGTAACTTAAATTTTTATAATAACACAATAACAACAGTTTAAATGGTGTATTTGAATGATTTAATTAATGTTTTATTTCTCTTCACCACTCTAAGGGCTACTTTGGCCCACTTTTTATGTGGGACAAAGTAACCTTTGTGTGGGACAAAGTAACCCGGTTTTTTGGAGCTACCAACACCATCTGTTTACTTTTGCTAACAAACTAACATATTAACCCTTTCACTACCAAGGGGTAAAATCTAAACCTTTTATATGAACCATGACAAAAAAGTTGATCTTCTCCCTCAGACCAAACTTTCTTTTAGTGTACCTCCCCATAGACCAAGCCTAATGCTATATGAAAATGGGTGCGTCTCATATGTGAGACGCTGGTCAGTGACATGAAAATTATATCATGGACCAAGTGTCTCATATTTGATATACAGTAAACATAAATAAATATACATTTTAGGCGTATTATTTAGATGTATAATAACTATATTGGCATACACTTGTTCCATAATAAATGATTTAACATTATTTTATACTATTCAGAATTATTATTTAATTGTCACAGGGTTAAAAAAAGTCGGTACATTTACAAAATCAGGTTATTTATTGTAAATTAAGCACATTATTGAAATATTTTAATATTGAACAATAACATATCATGTTAAGTAAATAAAACACGTCCTTAGAATACAAAAAATTAATCTTGTAAACAGTTTAAAAATGTTTACTTTGTCAAATGCCACTGCTGAAAACAATGTCCAGCACAAAGTCCAATTTTTTCTCCATTGTTTCCCTTACAGTTAGTACCAAGAAAACTAAGGCATTTGGATATTACCCATTAAAATACAAAGTCCTAAAAAAGTTTTTAATTCAACTATGTTTGTATCTTTCTATTGATTTATATAACTTGATTTGGGAGCTGGTACACCTCGAACTCTAACAGCACGTTTATTTATCCATGTCACCATTTTTGTTAAGAGATCAAGATCAAAAACCTTTAAGAAAATATCAACTGGATTTGTTACATTTATGTTAATCTGCTGCTGACCAGTAAAATTAAAACTTACAGGATCATTGGCTGTATCTTGCCACAACAGTTCATTTGGATCATCATCTTCATGATTACTGCTGTCTTCAGAATCAATTTCTTCTTCAGGTACATACTCACTTTCACCACCCGATGAAAATAATGAGGATGAACTACTGGAATCACTCAGATCATGTAACAGTTCACGATCCACTTCACTATCTCTTTCTAAACGTCTTTTACGACTCATTGTTTAGATAAAGTAGACGTCAAAATATAAAAAAAGTATGATTAATATTACAAGATTAACACAAATCTATTGTACATGTTTACTGTAATGAAACAGAGCACACAATTAAGACCACAACTAGAGGTTAAACAGAACACGTCATTCCAAACCAGACAAACAAAGAAACAGGAAAAATCAGTCTTACCAACTACAAATATTATCCAACTCAGAGACCAAGCGTTGCATATGTGTGACGGGCCTTTCTCCAGCCCACCATATATATTTTAAATCCTAAACACAGTCCATAGTAATTTAAGACACAGTTCAATATCACTCTGACAGCGCCTCACATATGCGACCCTGGTCCATTTTAAGAGACCAAGAGTCTCAGTAGTGAGACGTATGGTTTATAAGCAAAAACCTATGTGGAACAAATATGTGACGCTGGTCTATTTAGAAAGTTCATGAGTCTCATATATGAGATGCTTGGTAGTGAAAGGGTTTTAAGTTTTAAACTAAAATCTATTATACATTCTTGATCAGGATTGATATTTTCTTTGAAACTACGTACTTACCTGAGCCTGGATCTTTACTGGAGTTGTTGCACAGACAGAAGTTTGATCAAGGAAAAAACGTGTATCTAACAAGATTATGAAAACAGCACTGTTGCATTCTAGCGGTGCGAGATAGACCTATTTCAAGAGTGGCTTTGCTTGACTAGTGCTGCTACCTAGCGGAAATGCTAATTACTACAGAAACTTGAGGCGAATTGCCTACTGGATCCCAGATTGAATTGTCTTTTCCTTTTGGGACAAAGTAACACCCCAGGGCCAAAGTAACCCACTTTTACGGTATACAGAACGTTAGTGTGGCCGGTTGATCAGTGTTCAAAGACACATATTGAGTTGTGGTGGAGGAAACAGCGTTTAATGTCATCGTTGTCAATTTTAGACGCAAGAGAGAGCTTGTACTTGGCTAGTCAGTCAGCTGTAGCGGAGCTGTCTGGCTTTTGGTTTGTTTATCTTTATATGTTTATCAATTATTGGACCTACTGGACTTAATTAGTCCCACCTATTTTATTTCTATGAATTTTAATTATAGTTAGTTTATAGAACTAATGCACTCACAGAGACTGAAGAAACAGTTAACAAAATACTTGCAGCAAATCATTGAATTAACACGTTCGCTGCGGTGCGGTCGGGCCCAGTTATGGCCCCAATAGCTAAAATAGAATAATGACAAAATTACATACCTTTATCATATATAAGTCCATATATGATGTTTTGAGATGAATGGAAGCCATAACGTCATATTATGTGACGTCACTTTCCATCAGTCGAATTCGTGTGCTCCTTGATCGGCGCCAGTCCTTGTTCATGTCAATGTCAGTGAACGCACATAAAATATATCTATAACGCTTACACAGGTCCGTAATGAATATCTAAGCACCTTACACTTATAATAAAGAGTTGTATATACATATAAAATATTTACAATTTGTACATTTCTATTTCCCTTCTCTTATTTGTGGAACTTTTCAAAACATCGTACCGCACATAGTGCTGGCTTCCCTGGACAACCAGAACATATCTAGATGCTCTGTTTATTTTTATTGCTTTCCTTGTAACACACTCTGCAGTTTTTTTGCTTCGTGAACCCTTTCTTACAAGTTTAATCGTTTTTAACTAAATCGTGGGAAACAGGTCGCTTTTGTCGAGGGCTGATTGCAGGAAGCTTTGGTGGTAACAACTCTTCAATCACCTCCATTCGAAATTTGTAGAGGGAAACCTTCTTGAGCCCATTGTCTATTCTGTGCATGTTGTATAACATATAAGAGTTTGTAAGACACATGTGTATAATATGCACAAATATTTTTTTGTACCACCTTAGAGTCTTTTGCTCTAAGGGTTAATATGACATCATTTGGTCCTGTCGGTCAGTTCCCTTAAAATTCTCATTGTATTGAAAAATGGGTAATGGTTTTTCCAATTGCTGGCCAAATTTATTGTGCATTGTAACCATTTCGTTCTCAAATTCCGTTGAAATATACAGTACGTCTCTTTTATCTTGCCATTTTCCTATGAGAACGCCCTCAGCATATTTACCAACAGTCTCCCCCTTTTTCAGTTTTGTATTTTCTATTTCTTTAGGATTGCATTTACAATGTCTCCTAAGTGTTCCTGTGCAGTATGTATTCATGGCAACAGCTTAGATACAAGCGTTAAACTGTTATATTAATTGTCCATGAATACAGAATAAGCAAAAGCACTACTTTTTCTGTGTGTCCTACTCCTGATGTTTCGTCACCACCCCCAGAATAAATTTTGAACTTGTACGTCAAACCATCTGGCTCATTTAGAGAGTACAGCTTTACTCCAAACAGCGCCCTCGCCACAGGACCATTTTGACGAGACTCGTCAATAGACAGTTCTCGGTTTGGATAGTAAATATCAGACATTTTATTGTTAAAAAAAATAGACCATTTCATCTATTTTGCCCGTGGAGGAACGAGGTGGTTGTGTTGATGTTGATGGTTGGGGATTTGTAGTGCTTGGTTGTGTAACTCTTGAAAAATATAAGCATCTGAGTATTTAGAGAAATCTTTGTCTCGCCATGTAGTCTCTGAATGCCGGCAAATTATACAGACTGTGCGTCAACCAATAGTCCTGGATTCTATTTAGCTGAATTGATCCTTTATGTAATAATAGGCCTAAAAATGTTGATAACTCAGGTACAGTTAGGTCCTTCCATTTAGTGATCCTAGACTTCTCAACGGTGGTGTTAGAACAAATGAGTTCTAAGGCATATTGACCTAATATAAAACGCTTTTCACATAATCAACTCGCTGCTATTCAAACTACTCTCCGCAAGGCTGAATTTTCAACTTGTGCTGTGCGCTTCTTTTAGTCATTGATATTACTTACATAACATCATTTGTTTCCATTAACAAATTAATACTGATTTCATTTTTTTCATGACATGTTGATATGTTCATAAGGTGTGATGCCACAGATATAATAAACACACCACCAACTTATAATACCACTTTTCTGCATCGGGGGGGGGGGGGGGGGGCTAAAATGTCTTGCTAGAAAAATCAACCATAAAAATTAATCTCATAATTATGTGGTGATGAACATTACAAACATCTGAACTGTGTCCAGCCCATTTAGGGTCATACTTTGTAGTTCCGATCATTGATCGGTGCATTGATAACTTTTTAGTAAATTTTTCGGCTGATTGCTATGATAATAAAGTTATAGGTGGCCACTTTGGGGATCATGACCCTGTGGTATTAAGGCTGTTCTTCAAACAACAGAACCTTTTAGATAATGTAAGCAAAAAATTAAGTAGACAGTATAAAAGAACGCAAAATGACAATCAAATATTGCAGTATGTTCAATTATTAGAAGAAGAAAAATGGTCTATTATAGAAGATTATAAATAAAATAAAATAACTGTTCTTGAATTATTTGATACATTTTATAAAACTTACATTGACATATGGCACTGTTGTTCGCCATTAGTGATTAGTTCTAACAAAGTACAGAAAAAGAAACTTATAAACTGGTACACTAAAGACTTACATTTATTAAGACAAGATATGTTAAGTTATTACGATATTTATAAAAATCTGGGCAGGAATGGTTCAATGCACGCACAAGCAGCTTTTACTGTATATAGAGGTTTAAAACAGATACAAAAAAACAATTAGTTACAGCAAAAAAGGAGGCGTGTGCTAGATATATTGACAATTCTTCCAACAAGTGTAAGGCTTCTTGGAATGTTATATCACAGGAAACTCTCCATCACACACTAATGACACTGAACTTGATCCAAATGAGCTGAATTCATATTTTATAGATTCCCCTAGACAAATTTGGGACAAGGTACACACACCAAATACAGAATATGAACCCCCGCACCAACAATTTTTGGGTCAAAGACAACATATTGAATTTAAATGGAGGGGAGTTAATGGGTTAGAGGTAAAAGATCGTGTTAATAAATTTTCAAATTCCAAGAGTCTTGACCATTATTTGATATCTAATTACATTGTTAAAAGAACTATCCATTGTATTAGTGAACCACTTGCTTTTGTCCTAACCCAATGTCTACAAAGTGGATATTTCTCAAATTTATTAAAAATATCCAAAATAATTCCAGTTTTAAAAGGGGGGATAAGAAAATAATACAGAATTACAGGCCAATATCTATTGTTCCTGTGTTTTCAAAAATACTCGAATCTGTTATGCACAAACAACTAAATTCATACTTTGTTTAGTTATTTACAACTAAATTACTATTGTCATAAAATAACTTAATTTACAGCAAACGCGTTTGATTGTGTTCCCTATGACATACTTTTGGACAAACTCAAGTTTTATGGAGTTGATGGGGAATCAATCAACATAGTCAAATCCTACTTGAGTGGTAGAAAGCAGTATGTTTCTGTAAGAGGGCAAAATTCAAAAGTATTAAGTGTTGGTCTGGGGGTTCCACAGGGCTCTGTCCTGGGGCCTTTCTTATTCACAGTCATGATAAATGATCTGACATTATGCCTTAACACCCAATTTATTATTTATGCAGATGATGTAACTCTACTGGCTTCACACAAAAACTTGGAAGTTTTCAATACATTAATGATAGATTCACATAATAGAGTATTGATTGGTTTTCATCCAACAGACTACACTGCAGTAGGGAAAGGACACAAAACATTATTTTAAGCCTATCAAAAAATGAAGATGCTAATTCTGTTAAAATACTAGGTTTCATTTAGACAATAAGTTGAATTGGCAAACACACACTGATACAATTTGTAAAAAAATAAGTCGTGTAAATTATTTGATTTGGAAACTTAGAAACATTTTGGCTGATAATTATTTAAGAACAGTGTACCGTCAAGTGGGGTAACTTTGGCCAAAAATGTGACATTCTTGTTGTTTTTTGTATGCAGTTACTCTATTAATGACAACAAACCAGAGCATATTTTAAGGGATTCCCACTGGGCGACAAGGACCTATACTCACCGGGGGGTCTGGGGGGTATGGAATACCCCCCAGGAGAGAGGGGGTCCGGGGTTCCCTCCCGGAAAATGTTTGCATAAATTAAAGGGAAAATCACAGATTTTTACATATCTTTTAATGGATTTTTCGATCGTATTTGCTCGTAAATAGTCCATGTAATCTCACTTAATTACGTATTCCAGAACATTGTAACAGACCAAGGCTCCCCCTTGGGCCAAGATCATAGCTCAATTTCAAAAGTGTACAACTTCAAACATTAAACAATTTGTAAACACAAACTACAAAAATGTTTAAATATCTACGTAAAATGTAAAACTGCAATATAAATTTTCACTTTTTTCCAAGTAAAAATCATCACTATTATTATTATTGTTACAGGTATTTACAATTTAGGCCTATACGTAAGTATGAGACTTAAAAAAAACCCATAATTATCTGTAATGATAATTATGACAAAATATAACTGTTACCCGACATAAAAAGGCGGAAATTATTTTTTACAAATATTTCCTAAATCTGCAACTTTGGCTTTAGAATTCTGAACATAAATGGGAAAGGAAAAAAATTACAATTTTAAGCTAGTTATGGGAAGTACAGTATTTAGTTTGAAGTAAATTTGATCCTGATGCTGGAAACGACTGAAAAATTAAAGTGCTATTTAATGTTACATTTACGAGAGCATTGAACAGTAATTTATACCTATTTATATTTTTTTTTACCTTCACTTGTTTGTGAGGTAGTAAATAACACAATTCTTTTGTTGTTTTTAATTGTTTTTTATCTTACACAAAAAACTAGCGTCAGGAAATACTTTAATAATGCATCAAAACTTTTAAGAGTAATAAAATTACTTGGATTACAAAAATATTTTGATAAAAAAATAGGAGAAAAGGATTTGAAGAATTTTTAGTTTAAAGGTTACTGTCCTTTGAAAAAAACTTTTACAAACTCTTGGTCTTGATACAGTTCTGAGTCAGGCAGTTTTCTTCTTCTTTCTTTCTTCTCTAAGAACTTCGCCACCGATGGCCTTGGGTCGAAAAAAGCAGTCCCAACTCCGTCATGAGCGATGCGCATTCTAGAGTTGAGAGCTTCCCGTGACAGGCCAGATTGTTTGTTTGATTTTAAGGTCGTGTGTACTGACACTGCCCTTTCAGGACCTGCACTGTGTGGTGTCAGAGAAATGTACGACTGCACCAACTTCTTAAAGATTGAGTGAGGTTGAGACACCTTCAAAAAGTGGTACAACTTTCCAGTTGATTATGTCATACTAGATGATGCAGGGAGTTTTTCAGTGGCAAACAACTCTACAACGTCATCAGTGAAATCTGACAATTTGTCTTTACCAAACAGGCCTTCAACGTCTGCACGAAAAGCGTTCACAAGCTCAGTAGGATTTTTATAATTTAATAATCCCTTAATCCTACTATATATTTCCTTCTGGTTGTCGGGAAGTCGTTGTAAGATAAACTCTTTGCAACTCATTACAACCTCTCTTCTTACTGCCGACCAGTCTCGCTTTGTTGAAACTAATTGGTTTACTTGGCGTCTTCTAGGAAGATCTTCAACATCTGATTCATTTGTTTGAAGTTCTCTTGGGCCTTCTTTTTCCAACTTTTCTTCATAACCTTTCAGGATAAAAGTCTTCTTCCATCAAAGACAATGAGTCGACAAATATTGTTTTAGATACTTCAATATCAGGGATTGTGACGAATGACCTCTGACAGTCTTTTTGCAGTTTTTCCATCCGTTTTCAAATATCCAGCATAAGACTGGTAAGTCGCTGTTGTTCGCCACCTGTCTCCCACAAACGTAGAAACCCACGTACTGTTGCTTTTTCAACTTTTGTGGATTGAGTGTTTTCTAGGACATTACTCCAATGTTGTTGCATCAATGGGAGGTTGTTCCAAACTGCTTTTGCTAAGTTGTTGAGGTGTTCTACGAACCGCACATCAAAGTGTGCTGGTAAGCGGTAGACAGTTTGCTTGGTCGACTCCGCCAGTTGTTCTAGTTCCTCAAAACGTAAAGCTGATGCTCTATAAAAAGTTTCCACGGCTTTTAAGTTTATCTTCCAGTGCTGAACTTCAATGACTGCTGATTCCAAGTCTGACATGGCTAGGTCAGATCGATGAGCCACACACCAAATACAAAGCAAGTCTCTTCCTAAGTACTCTTGCATACGAACCCATAGGCCACTGAATTTCCCTGTATTAACACTTTCTTCATCTGTAGTCAATCCTGTCAACTTTTCTTTTGCTGTGCCACCAAGGTCTAAATTTTCCAATACAATCTTGACTGATTCCATTAGACCTTCTGCTCCTCGCAGACTCGATTTGCTTTCACCTACAAACACAGATTTCATCTCGTTATCTTCTGAAATGAACCGAACAGTGATGAACTTGTTATCAACTCCGTACTTGTCAACGGAGCCATCAACCTGAATGGCAAAACATTCTGAATTTTTTAACTGTGTGACCACATTTTCCATTATTACTTCCCCTACAACATCAAGCATCTCGCCGATACATTACAGGGTTTCTGTACTGCAATAAAGCTGGAGAAGGATTGAGAGGAGAAAACTCGGATTCCAAACCATGTAAGACTGCAGACTTCATCTGCAGTGTAAGACTTGAGGGTTTTAACCCAAGGGTGCTTATCAGATTGCGCCATCCACTTTGCTTCCATTTCATTTAGGTTGACAGCTGCTTTGTGAGCTTCGCTGCTAAAATGGTCGACAATTCTTTCCAATTCCTTTTTTCCGTCACATCGGTCGCCATTAGCAATGGGTAAAATGCCATTTTTTGAAAATTTGAGTGTTTCTTGAATATGTTTTGAGCAAATTTCACATTTTACACCAGAATGCTTGTTTCCTAGTTTTACTTTTGCAAGAAAGTCGTAAGTTTTTAACAGCCAAGACGAATCTAACTTGTTACCTTTATACCATTCAACACACTTATCTTTTTGTTGGGATTTTTTGTCTTGACTCTTAGGCATGGCGTTACCATAATTGAACGCTTCTATCTCTTGAAATTCAATTTGTTTCTTTGAACTACTGCAACCTGGTTGATTATTGTCACTTAAAGTATTGATTGGACTTGCAGTTTCATCTTCTTTACTTTTTTGATCGGTTTTTGAGCGTTTTTCTGATCCAAGACTAAAGAAATCCCGCATTGTTGTTCTCTTAGCCATGGCGTATGATCGAATTCTTACGAACTTAAGTCATCAAAGTTAGTAGCGTGTTATACACCTGAAATAAAAAAAATGAAATAGAACTTGGCGTTGGCGTAGGTTTAGTTTTAAAAGTAAATTGCTATATCTAAAAGTAGTGCATGGGCGTAGTTAGGGATGTTTTGTTTAGGGGGCTTATGTTAGAGTCTACAGAGGAAATTACAAAATAACAATTACTTACCTACCTAGTACCTATAATTAGGCTACTTGATTCATACATATTTCGTTGATGTTACTTTTTTCAAAGGGTGCTGTGCCGGTTAGGGTTAGGTTGTGGTAAAGGTAAATATCACATTATATAAGAATTACAGGGTATTTTGACCCTTAGTATTTGTTTCCTGCCTCGCAAAAGACTTTATTAGGGGTGTCCATACATTAAACTCAAATTGTATATTGTTACAGTATTACGGCATTTTCCTATCCATCACTACTCAGGCATATATAGGCTACTGGATTGTTGATAGTCAACAGAACAAACTATGACTTCATTTTGAGTTGCATATAAAATTAAGTTCCGGGTAAGAACAACCATACTTTGTTTTGAACTCACATTGTAGGCCTAGGCCAGGCCTACATTGTTCCAGTATTCCGGCAACCGTCATCTATTATAATCCGGCAACTGGCAACAGGCTACCTGGTGAGGAATAATTATTCCAAGATTTCCCTTTTGTTGAAAAACAAAATTCTAAATTCGTGATATTCACCAATACAGAGCCTGAGACAAGATGAAACACTGATCAATTTACTACTAACACTAACCATAACATAAAAATCATCATTGATCGGCACTACTAAATTCTTAACAGAATTTTAAAATCCACTTACCGTACACAGGACATGACGACGTGACGTAGAGTTTGTAGCTATTTCCTACCCTACCCAAAACGACAAAGAAACCCTTACTTCAGATCAACTCACTACTAGGTTACACAGATAGTTAAAATTGCATAAAAACAACCACTCTTGCCACTTTTGGACTTTTGGTGCATTTGAGAAAATAAACTGACAAAATGTACACTAGTACAGGACAGTTAAAGTTATGTCCGCTTCACAGTTCATTTGTCACACCGATGCACTCATTCGGAACTAAAACAAAAACAAACAAACAACATGCCCATTGGCATTGGCTGTGGTCGGTGTCCGCTGTCGTGAGTGTCGTGGTAAGGAAGGGAGGGGACGAGGGGTGGGTGATTCAAGTAGTAACATGAAAATCAGTACAGATAGCGTCGCTCTCTGCCGCACACACGCACGCGTACTTCCTGCTGCCTGCCAACCAGCTCTCCGCCTCACTCTCTCTCTCCCCGACTCATTTTAAGTCAGAAATCGCAGTTTCATTGTTACTCGCTTCTTTACTAAACGGAAACTGAGAATATTCTAAAATATTTACTCAATGTTATTTTTTAAATACTTTTAAAATTCCGATAAATATTAAATGTGAATTATTAAAAAATATAAATTTGCCGGCACAACCCATAGCCACTGGGCGACGAAATCTCAGCACTGGGCGACACTTGTGTCGCCCAGTTAACATGTTATTTTATGCCCTGCAGCAAACTATTGTATTTGATATGAATACATTATTTGAATGTTTCTGTTTCCAAGAATACCACTTTTGATATCATTAAAATATCGTATATATTTTAATTTTTGTTTTTTTTAAGTGGCCAAAGTTACCCAAGGGTTGGGGTAACTTTGGCCACATGATATTTTATCACTTAAAACATATGTTAAATGTGGAATAGGACAAAGTAACCTCTCCCTATGGGCAACAATGACACAAAGGTGTTAATAATGGGCTATATCATCAAACAAAATCTTTAATTTTCTAAATTTAAGTAAGAAAAGCGAAAAACAAAACAATGAGGATTATATTCAGTTGGTTTTAGAGTTAGCTCAGCATATATATGTTTTATATTTTGGTGAAAACATCAAGTTCAGGAACTGAGAAATGTCCCCTTTTGTTTAAAAGTTTAGGAGGATTGATTTTGCAAACGATGTAATTCCAGTTGTACACCAGTAGATCCTTCTTCTGTGGCCACATCCAGCATTTACTTTTCTTCTCCATGCAATCCACTGTTGGACCTTCTTCTTCTTCATCTGGAAACTTGTAAATGAGTCCTGGATACTGATTTTTGTTGTAAGAGACAACAACAAAATCACCTTCTTTAAGCTGTTTTTTTTCTTCAAGAGTCATTGATGACAAGTGCTGTTTGCCACATCGTTCAAGAGCTGGTTCATCTTCGCTTTCTGACACATTTAAAGTGTCAGAATATTCATGAAGTGACATGTTGTCTGCGTCTTCACTAGAGCTTTCAACATCGATTTTCTTCTTCTTCTTTGCTGGGGGGTTTTCTTTGGTACTGGTACTTTTGGAAGATTCGCCCTCTTGTTGTAGCACATCTGCATAGCAAATGCTTTTTCCTGGTGGAGCATTTAACTTCTTCCTTTTTTTCTTCTCTGTATTTTTGCTAAGTCCTATTAGATCATCTCTTTTCTTTGATAAGTGTTCAATAAAGACTTCACTGATATAGCTTGTGTCAACACTCTTTTGAGGCAAGCGTTCCAAGACTTTGTCTTTGTTCAGAGGAAATATTCCAGATTTTTGAAACCAGAAACAACATTATTTGATTTGTCTGCATACAAAACATCAATAAGTTGTTTTAAAAGCTTTGGAAACACATCTTTGGGAATGTTTGACACATTCTTTCCATACTCTGACTCTTTCCAAGATGTTAGAATTTTCCGCCACATTGATTTCATAGGTGAAAAGTATGCAACATCCAGAGGCTGCGTGAGGTGGCTTGAATATGGAGGTAAACACACAAACCTTATGTTATGTTGCTCACATGCCTTGATTACTTCAAGATTGATGTGTGAGGACAAGTTGTCATTGTCCCCAATCAAAACTTTAGTTCCCTCTGGTTTTTTAAGCTTTGGGAGTAGAGCACTAAAAAACCAGTCCTCAAATGTTGCCAGATCAAACCATCCATTCTTTGTTTGGTTGTACCTGCAACCTTCTGGTCCTCCCTCTGTCCAAGTTGACCAGAGGTGCTGATTTATATACCACATAGGGGCTTAACATTTCTCCTACTGCATTTCCACACATCATAAGGGAAGTGCATGACTTGGTTGAATTCATAATACGTTCCAAGTATTTCACACCTCTTCTGCAGATGACTTTCTTCTTACCTGGATCGTCTCAGAGGTTAGTTTCATCATAGTTCCAGAGGTTTTGGGGTGGTACATTTTTTATAGATTCAGTGAGATTTTCAAAATACTTCAGTATAGCTTCGTCATCAACTGCAGCTCGGACAGTTTTAATGTTACTACATTCGCGCACAGTCAGTGTACGATGTCGTTTTCTAAAAGCTCTTACCCACTCAATACCGGGTAGATTATTTTTGAAATGGCCTACCACTCTACCAGTTTTATCAAAGTAGCCTTTAACTATGAATCTTAAGTCTTCCTCATTCATGGGGAAACCAAACTCAGCCATTTTGCACATATGCTCTGCAAAAGCTCTCTCTTCATCTTCATTTAACACAGTGGCCTTCCAGGCTTCTTGTTGAAACAATTTTTCAACTTATTTTTAATTGTGCTCCTAGGGATGTTGTAGGTTTTAGAAGCAGCTGTTTGGCTTAAACCTACCTGTATTAATGTCATCAAGACATTTTTTCAAGGTGTCTGCAGAATAGCCAGCATACCTGCGACTGCCGATTCGTCGGGTATAATTTCTAGGCATTGCTGCTGTAGAACAGCATACAAAATCTCAATCTGAAATCAAATAAACAAAATTATTAGTTATATATGTTACACTTAACTATTATTTATAAGCATAAAAAACAACAACAATAAAACAAAGAAAACATTTACAGCTAGGTTATTATGCCTTGGGGTAACTTTGGCCACTCATAGGCCTGGCCAAAGTAACCCTAATCTAGCCTTTCTTAGGTTAGCTTAATACATTTTGGTAAATAACTTTTTTTTGCTAAGTTATGTCGTTTTGAAACTTTCAGATTAGTTTGAAAACTATATCTACATAGTATTGAAATACTTACTTGATTTGTAATAAGTAAAAAGCCTGATTTCTCAGTAAAAGTTTGAAGCTGGAGTATTCAGCAGCTGTAACAATGAAAACTTTCAGCAACCAGTAGTGCCAACCTATGAGAGCAAAATTGTTGGTACCAACATAATAATGTTCCGGCAGGTATACTGTACAAAGTGGTGTACATAAAAGTTAAATATCCTGACTTCTCTTGCCACAACAACAAAAAAATATTTTTACCTCACGTTGGCCAAAGTTACCCAGCCTGGCCAAACTAACCCCACCTGACGGTATTTTAGTTTTTTTCAATCACACATTTCTTATGGATTGTTAATATGGAGCCACTCTTTTCATGTACATGACATTTTATTACTACAAAAAAAGGTTATTAGAACCTTGTGTAGAGCTGGTCCTTTAGATCCCTCTCGACCTATTTTTAAAAAAATTAAAACTCTTACTGTTTATAACCTGTACATATTCCAAGTATTACTCTACACTAAAGCTAGTTTGAACAGTTTAAATATTAGACAAGACATCCATAGTCACAATACCCGCTACAACAATATGATTGAAATTCCAAAGCATAGGCTTTCTAAAACTTCAAATTCTTACAAAGTCAATGGAATTAAATTTTTCAATAAACTTCCTCAGTCAGCTCAGACCATTCCTTATGCTCAATTTAAAAATAGTTTGTATAAATGGCTAATTGATAATCCTTTTCATTGTATTCAAGAATTTTTAGAACATGACCATAGCCTAATAATATTATAATAACTAACTACTATTATTTCAGACAAGCTTGTTTCCCAGTTAATAGTGTTATATAAATCTAAAGTATGCTAAAATTACAACATGTTGCTAATAACCTGTTATTACAACAAATAACATAATATATAACTATTATGTATGTGTTGACAATTCCTATTTCAATGTAAATATTGATCAATGGAAATAAACTATTTTATTTTATTTGATTTTATTAGGATTGATTTCAAGTGTTCATCTGACAAGGACGATCTGTATTTAGATTTAACAAACTTCATTTTTGAAAAAGTCTGCTCACACTTGTAGCAAATGAGTTCTCTACCTACCAAATAGAGAAAACATAGTACGAGCATGGTTTTTTATGTTTTTATAGTCTTTTTCTGGGAGAGAACTGTAAAATGAAAGTAGGTTACCTTCTTTGTAGCATTCCTGGAAATTGGTCTTAAGAGAGTCATTAGATGTTAGCTCGACGACTTCAAGTTGAACTTCTGCAGGCTTAAAAGTGTTTTGAAACAACTGAATGTCTTCCTAAGCACGGTCAAAATCTTCAAAACGGTCATCAAACTCTAGTCTTAGCTTACGCATGATTCCTAAGCAGTAATCTTTAAGAAAGGGAACAGTTGCTAATGAACTTAAATTCTGACAAGATGCAAAGTGGTCAAAGTTCATCGATCCTAAATGCTTCTCAAAAAGTATGAGTTTAGTTCTAAAAGCTTTCACATGCCAGTATAAGTCACAAACAGAAGAGTTTTCCACCTTGAAGTTTTAAGTTCAGAAAGTTAATATGTGCCGTAATGTCGACATGAAAAGCCAATTTTCACCCAAATACACTGTCAGAAAGTTCAGGTACAGAACGACGCTGTTCAATCATGAAAATGTCAATCACTTTACGAAGTTCAAAAAACCGCCGGTATACTTTGCTCTGCTCAACCATCGAACTTCACTGTGGTAGGGGACATGGGTAAGCGCAGTCAATTTCAGCAAGAAACGCTTTGAACTGGCGGTGTTTAAGGGCACTTGATCTAATGAAGTTGACTGTTTGCACAACTACATTCATCACTTCAGCAATATCTATGTGTTTGCCACACAACGCTTGTTGATGGATAATGCAGTGAAAAATCACGGGTTGAACACCACCAGCTGTCTTTACAGAATTGCAAATGTTTCCAACTACTTCAGTTTTTGTGCCAGATATATTTTCCCACCATCAGTGGTAACTCTTCTCATGCGTTTGAAGTCGAGCCCCAAGATTAGAAATGGTTTCACTTATTTTCGTAAAAATTTGTCTCCAGTTACATTACTCTCCATAGAGTGAACGTCAGCCAACTCTTCTGTGATTGTAAAATCAACTGTTTACACCACGAACAAATAAAAGGAGTCGGTGACATCAGTTGACTCATCAATAGTGATTGAAAACTATTCAAAGTCCTTGCATGCGTCTTTCAGCTGATTAATAAGGTTATTTCCAAGATCTTCCGTATGACGCGCTACGGTGTTCGCGGACAAACTAATAGCATTGAAAATTGATAGTTTATCAGGGCAGATTTCTTCCACACTCACCAAGATGCAATCTTTCACCGGTTGGTCGTCGGTAAAAGGTTTATGACGTGGTAGTTATGAACATTATTTTACAGTACAAATACTTGAGTCGTTTGGTTTTCAAAAGCAGCTACACCACAAGTTTTTTTCGGAAATAATTTCTCATTTTCTCTGCCATTTAATATTATCAATAACTTTTTTTTATGTAGCAGACATTTGGGTCTGGTTAATAACATAATAACAACACTTGATGTTTAACGGTTACCTTTAAAAAAAAAAAAAAAAAAATGAGGCTGGATATAGCTACTTTTGAACCTAACAAATGGATGTAGCTGGTTTTGATTATAAACCTAATTGGGTCGTAGGTATAAAACACCTTAGACATAGTAGTTGTAGCAAGACGTACTGTATATTAGACTAATTAATTAGTTTGATACAAAATCATGAAGAATATATCTTTTTGTCTTATTTCTTGTCCTACACAATCAAATCAGCAATTTCTTCATAATTTACACAGCTATATCTTTCTTCCTCTTCATGTTCTTGAGGTTGTTCTTTGGTTCATCTCATTGCCTTTTCCTTGCATGCTCACGATTTATTGTTGGAAAACACTCCATTACTATCACAAACTTAAAATACAACTAATCTTTTAGAAAAAGTTTTCACAACACCGGCTAGTCACATAAACATAACCTTAATACTACACACACAGTAGACATTACACGAGAACAACAAAGCCTTCTACAGCTGATGACAACACAGTCCTGCACATGCGCTAGTAGATGGACGTAGCTGCTTTTGAAATACATTTTGTCGTGTAGCTGGTTTTACAACTAACCACCTACTTTGGCATTAAATTCTTATGAGATGTAGACAGTTTTGATGTTTAACAATTACATGTTGCTATAGCTACCAATTTAAACTCTCATTATGTGGACTTAGTTCATTTTTGAAAATAAAAATGGATGTAGCTGATTTTGAAACTAAACAATTTATTAGAGCAATCTTAATGGGAGATCTAATACATTTTGTCTTTTCAGTATATATACAGCGGTACTATTGTTTAGAAGATTCATGGCAAATTGATTAGGATGATTGTTCAATTTTTCGTAAACCTAATACTGGCAAGTGATTACTAGTAATATATAAAACATGCTCCCACTGTTTCCGTAATTGTGAGATTTCTATTCAACTTACATCAATCGGCAACGGCATCATTGGAAATTAGAAAACCTGCCGAATCATATGATAACAAATATGAGTATGTAAAAGGGAACAGAGGACTGGAATATATTTATTAGTTTAATTGTTTTCATACCCTTATGCGACATCTGATTTGAGTAGTTTATGGCATACATTAGATTAAAACAAAATCAATTTTCATACATATAACCAAAAACATGTATACATTTTCAGAAACTAGATAAAATTGCATACATTGTGGCTATTTCAGAAACTCAAAATTTCAAATGCAAGTATATAGCAAATGGCATGAACCCCCTATTTTTTAATTTAAAATATTTTAGATTGACAATTCTTTTTATTTTAAAAATTCTTGATGCTTTTTATAATGTACAGATTCTACATTTATTTCTGAACAAAAAAATTTAAAGATATTTATAAATAACTCAAAAAAAAACATTTATTCAGAATAAAAAAAAAAACCTTGCACGAGGTAAAACAATGACTTGCCAGTATAGGAAAAAATAGCCGCCAGGATTAGTGTTAATATTTACTGCTAAATTTTCAATCTTGACAAAAGGGATATTTCTAATCTTGATGGATGATGATGTTAATATTGCTTCAAAGCGCTTGAAGTTTGCTCCGTAGTGTTTTTTGGATGATACGTATATTGCTGTTTGATGTAAATTCTTTTGGTGAGATTCCATTAGTCTGTATGAGTTTTAAAACTGTTTCTTTTAGAGGAGAAACTTATTTTCTAATGATAGATTTGATTTACCTTTCAATAACCATGCCACTTTTCTATAGCCTATTTATTGTTCAACTGAAGTCTTTTTTGCCATATATTCGAGCGCCATGTCAATCTCCTATATGTGTGTGCATTCTCAGATATTTCACCATTTCCGATGAAAGGGTTAGGATGCAATTTGAACATTAAAAATATGTTCAGCAAATACCTCAGCCGTTTCTTTGTTAGTTTCGGTCCAGGTCGTTTCATACCTTTAGTAAGATTCCATAAGGAATAGCCACTGTCTTGAAAAGGAATAAGCGACTAACAAAGCTCAGAGCATTCGTTTTCATAGATTGTATCAATCTTTTTAGCTGTTGAGAGGCTCTGTTTAAATTTGTTTTTTCTACTTGATTCCTTGAATTTTGCCAAATCCTTTGCATATAAGGTTTTTCTGCTAATTTCTTCTGAACACGTACTGGATAATTTACATTGTTTGTAGGCTTTTGTGGAATTCTGGGCATAGATTTCAAAGCCCCTTCCTGTAGAGTTAAATTGAATGATTCAATTTTGTCAAAAATTTTTTCAGAGGTTTTTAGTGGAATTTGGTCAAATTAGAATTTGGTTAAGCTTAGGTATTTGATCAAAATGTTTTGAAACATGTTCCAATTGGTGAACTAGTTACAAAGATTTGGAGGAGTTTCTTTACTGATTACTAAATAACTAATTGTTAAAATAATAGGGGAATGTTTTTGAGTGTAGATTGAGGGAACATTCTATTTTTAAATGGTTGTTGCAAATACCTTTCGTGATAAAAAATTCCAAAATATATGGAATTTTTTGTTGGTTACTAGGCCTGCGTAGGTTCTCCTGTCAAAATGGCATCCATATGAAAATTATTAATTCTTTGTAGTAACTGTTGACGTCTAGGATTGTTAAGCCGTGATCCCAACATTGGATTTAGCATTTTAGTCTCCACCAGAAATGAACCGAGGGCCCAAGGAGTTAAAGTGCAGTTTAAGTTAAAGAAATCGTTAAAGTGCAGATGGGTAATATTATGCTTTATTTGGTAGTATACTGAAGATAGTCTATAACACTTGATGCCTGAAAGTGGGCAGACTGAAAAATTGGAAGTTCATAATGCTTAATATTGTTTTATATCAAAATAGCAGAACCACAATGAGCAGTGATATCAGGATGATTTTAACTATACATTTTATACTATACACTAATTAGGAATTTCAAAGAAATTTAAATCAGTGAAATGGATTTCAAATATTAATAGTATATTGTGCCTATAAGTTGATATGAATAATTTCATAGGCTTAGTAGTACAACTTATAGGCATAGTATTTCTTGACTATGCCTAATCAAGCATTCAATTATGATATTCTGAGAAAATGATTCATTTTAATTCAGAAATGTCTGCCGTTAACAGGCTAATGAGGGTTCCAATTTGTTGTGTTTTTCTGTGTTAGTAGTGTTGCAAATTTTTCAAAAAACAGGATTTGTAACCTTGGTAAGGATTGAAAATTCATTACTTGTGTAGGAATTCGGCCCATTTTTGTTTGAGAATAGATACTGGGCCATTCGCGTGATTATTTTCATGTGTAGTGGGAGGTAATATTGTCTCAGATTTACTTTTGGTACCATATTGTTAGGATTTTTTACCTTTTACCACTAGGTAAGAGATTTTTATCTCAAAGTTGGAAAAGTTTAATCCTTCTAATTTTTATAGATATAGTTTGCAACCTTTATAGTAGGCGGGATGGTCTCCATTACACAGTGTACTCTTAGCTGAGATATCTTTAGACTTAATACAATCACTAGTACATTTAACTTATTGGAAGGGATACCAACAATATGACTGAGAATGACCATACCTTTGGCATTTCTTCCACTTAACAAATTAATTTTTTTATAAATAATTACCCAAGAACAGAGAAACTCCTAATTAAACTTCATTTTGGACAGTTATTGCAAAATAACGAGAAGATATTATTATGGTAACAAAATTAATCAAGAAATATTAAAATGCACTTTTAACACGTTCACTGCGTCACGAGATCCCGGGGTCTCGTGACTTAGGCGTACATTCACACGGTGATGAAATTCCCATTTAATTCCTTATTTGCGTTTGTGATATTTTTCGTTTTAATTAACATATTGTTGCAGGAGTTGAACTCTATGGAATCATTTTTCTATGTGAATTTAATAGTAAACCTAAATCTTACACGAGATCTATAGGTTACGTACCGCACCAGAGTAATGACGTATTAGTTATATGCGGTACGAGACCTATAGATCTCGTTGATCACATTTGTAGACTAAACATCAATGTGGGGCACATTGTTGTAGTTGAGTGCCCAGTCTCCTTAGGCCCTCCTCATAGAAACTTTCAATAATTCCTGTCTTAAAGTTTTTTTCTTTTTTTTTCTAACTATTCCAAAATCTAAAGCTGCTCTGAATATCCTTTTCTCATGTACTGAATATCCATCATTTTGACTAGTTTCCTCTAATAACTTTGAGGCTACCTCAACAGCACTATATGTCTGGTTCTGTTCTTATAGTAAGATAAATCAATGCTCCAACTGCTTGCCTGTAAGAAAAAAAAATTCTCCATGATTTTCATCAGCACTAGGTTTCCCTGAATAAATAGGCATAGCCTCATTCAATATTGGAGTGGTAACGGTTCCCCCAATCCAAAGCGATCTAATATGTCTTTGGTGTATCCTTCTAGGCTCATTTTAACCGATCCATTCTTATATATATATATATATATATATATATATATTATATATATATATACTATATATATATATATATATATATTGATTTTCAATCCAAGAAGTACGATACATGTGTTTCAGTTATCTTAAACTCTGATTTAAGGCTTTCATTAAAATCAGAGTTAGTTCACCATCGTCATTGCAACGAGCAAGAATAAATTTTGTTAAACATCTTTGTTTTATTTACGAACATGGATCAACTTCTCTTTCTGTAAATCCAAGCTTAATCAAGAAGTTACCAAATCGTCTGTTTTAGCAATCTGGAGTCCTGTTTGATACCATAGAAACTCTTGTGAAATCTACATACCTGCCCGTTGCATTGTCTAATTCTCAGTCTTGTAATGTTTCCCCTTTATATTAATGTCTAAGTCTCTTATGATAAGGCTGAAGTATTTTGTTGCTTGCTGCAACGTTCGCTTCACCAACGTGAATATTTCTCATCAATAGTTAATGAAGCCCTTCATGCTTTTTTCTTCTACCAGCAAGTATCAAACTTTCTCTAACTTGAAAATAACATGTTTCCATTTTCAATACAGGTTAACCAGCAGCATATCTATCTTGAGCAGCTAAGACTGAGAAGAGATTTTTTTTCTCAGGGTTGGGACATACTACACATCATATGATTGAATTTGTTTATTTTACCATTTTCATTAGTTAAAATGATCACTTTACCTTTTCTAATAGCTTCAACCGCTTCTCCATCTGCAATTTTAACAAAATGAGATGGCCGCAAAATGAGATGTAGTAGGCCTAAATTCTTCAAATTTAGTAAACGTGCCTATCTTATTTGTAACGTAATTTGGGACTTATTATCTACAAACCAGTCATGTTTGTCATGGCTACATAATTGAAGAAAAACTGATTCAGTAATAAGAGAACTAACGGGAGGATTCTATTTACAAATTCCATTAGGTTTAAGTGGTTTACCATCAGTTATCCATTTTGGGCATTTCCTTACAATATGTCCAACTTTTATATAGTAATATGGTGTGATGTAAATTGTTATGTTTCTACACGACTTGGGTTTTCTTTACAAATTTCAAACTCACAGCTAAAACGTTTTGGGTTTGTTCAGATACTTTTTCATTTAGTGCTTTCTTAAAAAGAACATAACTTATTCTCTGTATATACTAACTTGTTCGATGGACCCCTGCCTACCTGCGACCGGCCCGCCCCTACTTTAAACACTCACTCCCTTGCACAGCTGTTCCAGTGATGAGTCACCTATTGCCATTAACTCTGTACTGGTTAACTTTTTTGTGCCGCACAGAGTTTTTAACTTATTAACACATTGAGTGCCACGTGAGCCCATAGTGGAGTCACATCCATTAAACTTGTAACAGCCGTGTGACGCCAATGTGGAGTCACGGGAGATTTTACTGTATAGGGCCTCGTGACACCAGACTGGACTCACACAGCCTATTGAAACATATGCTATCTGTAAGACAACGGCCAGTAGGTAATAAAACTTTGGTTGGCCTGAGATCGTGACTCCAACATGGTGTCATATGGCCATAAAACTAGTGGTTCAAAAAATTTCACAAATATTTTTTGGGTAACAAGTTTTTATTATAAGATGTAACAAGTAGATAAGTTATTGATATACACATATAAAAAGGATATATTATCCATTACACTGTCCATAATAATGTATTAAATCATTATATAAAGAAATTAAAACACCGTCATTTTGAAAATCTATGAACGTCAAAAAAACAGTCCAAGCAGAAATATTTTGCACAAGTATCACATCTGTATTTTACTTGCGGAGTTTTTCTCATGGCTACCTGCCTTCCTTCTGTCTTTTGTTTCTCTTCATATCATTTACAGCATCTTCTCCGACCTTCTCTACCCACATCTTGAAGACGATGAGGTTCATTCAATGCCAGAGTAGGAGTGATGGGAGCAAGTAATATTCTTAGTTAGCCCTTTGCCAATATCTTCTTTGAATGCAGTAATAGACATATTTGTTTGAGTAAGTAGTTTGTACAAATATAAAGCATTAACTGTATTAGTACCAATCAAAACTTCAACTGCCAGTTTTCGATACCACTTTACACCCCGCCGGAGAGATGTATTATAGCTTTTCATCTGGTCTGATGTATCGATGAATGCTTTTCCTTTATTGTACTCAAGAATGTATTTAGGTTTGTCAACAGTGGAGTTTCGTCTTTGAATGTTGACCATCTCATCTGTATGTTTTGTTGTCAACATAAGGACATCTCGTTTGTCGTGCCATTTCAGCACAACAATACCTCCGTAACTCTCAGCAGCGACAGACTGGCCTTTTTGAAGAGGTTTGTTTACTACGTCCTTAGGATTATTTTTGCTGTTCCGTTTTAGTGTACCAACTAGGTGTGTCTTCCTCTTTAGGAGCTCTTCTGCAAGGGTCACAGACGTGTACCAATTATCAGTACACAAGGTGCGTCCTTTATCAAGCAGATCAGTCATAAGAGCCATTACGACTTTAGTAGCAACGGATTGTTCACCTTTATCATTACCACAGTACACTCTAAAATCGTATGTGTATCCACCCTGTACACAAATTTTAAAAAGTTTGATCCCAAACTTATGCCTCTTGTTAGGGATATATTGTCTAAATTTCACGCGACCACGAAATGGCACTAAAGTTTCATTGATACAAACGGTTTCATCTGGTACAAGTGTGGATTTGTATATCTGCTTCACTAATTCTAGTAAGGGCATTATCTTACAAAGACGATCATTTGTATCGGGTACTGTGTTATCACTAAAATGTATGTGTTTCAGTAACACCTGAAATCTGTTTCTTGACATAACATTTCTCATTTCATTGAAGTACAGTTTGGAGATGAACCAATAAGAGTTTATGTGTGGAAAAGTGCAGAGTCCCATCCACATCAATATACCAAAGAATTGTTCAATTTCTTCAACATTTGTTTGTTTCCAATCTTGTAAGCGATGCGTGGGGAGAAATCCCTTTACAAATTTGCTGTTCCGCATATCGATGGCTAAATTCTAACAACGTGTATCTTAAAAAACATAACTTTTCAGGAGAGGCAAAAAACTTGATATTTTTTTATTATAGAATAAACTAAAAAAAGAAAATAGCATCAATTATAAAGGTAAGTTGTTTGTTAAACTAATACACTATTATGGCTAATATTTAAGTTTCCTTTGATTTATAGATAATTTTCCGAGATACGCGGTGTTGACCTAAAGTTAATGCAAGATAAGTGTTGTTCATAGAGGTTATTAACAATAAGAAAGCTTGATTGTACTAGGCTAAAAATTTATTTTGGAAACCACATTTTAATAACTAAAATAATATAACAATATTCAAATCAGCATTTTAAAATAGTAACCAAAACAAAACATGAAAATGTGAAAATTAAAAAACTATTATATTGTTTCAATATTGATTTTTTGTCCTTTGCACGAAATCATTTCTTATAAGGAATTGAGTTGTAAAAATGATGGTAATCCTCTGGGATGACATACTTTAAGTCTTGCAAATGTTTCCATTTTGCGTACGGAATGGGAATCTTTTCTTTAAACAGCTGTGATGGCATCAGTTCTTTTTTAATCTTGTTTGGTCTTCTTGGCAAATCCACAAAACCTTTATCAAAGGATAATTTGTACTTGATTGTTCCTGTGGGGAGGTATTGGAATCTACGAACATCAACGACACATGCATCCCCCTTCTTTCTACCTGGACGAACTGAGTCATAATAGCTGATATTTGTAAAATCCTTGAAAAAATCATACTTTAAATATACAGCTTCGTACGGGAAGGGAGTTTGCCGGGCCTCCTTGGTATATTTTACATATTCAAATGGTAGGTACACATCCCTTTCCCTTGATTTGTTTTTCGATCCTCGCATGAACTGAATCTCCCTCCATCTGCGTATGGCCTTTTACAAGGTATTTTTGAGTTACCATAATATCATTTTGGATGGCTAAATGTAGTAGAGCATTGGACACAAAGTGGTTCTGGTTCTGGTTAGTGCAACCATCTGTGTACACTACGATAGGGCAGCGTGGAGATAAAAAATTTTCTGTCAAATAATCTACTAGACAGGAGGCAGATGTGTTGGCAGATAAATCACCTCTGAAAACCAGTAACATTTGCAATGCCTGTTGGCCAAGTTGTATACCGTGTAGTTGTGAGAGTTCAATTTAATTTTATAATACATTACACTTGCCTTCGTCATGGGTGTTAACTTCACCGATTTCATATCTGCTGTTAAACAGTATAACTCTCCACTAATTGCCTTCTGCTTGTCCAGTTCCTTCCATAGTGCATCCATACCTACTACCTTCAGTACGGATCCCTCCCATAACTTGATCACAGGAGTGATGGTCTTCACCCAGTCCACAGTGGACTGGTCTTCGCAGACCACCACGACAGCACCCTTCGACAGGTACGTGTCTCGGATTCTCGGCAGCCAGTCCCCACCAAAGAGCCTGTCCACCTCCAAGCCCACGGCAACCTGTATATCCCGGAGCTGTGCCTTCTGATCTATTTTTTCAAAGGGAAACCCTCTCTTATAATTGGGCACCCTCAGGCCAACCTCTGCCACTCTTGCATAGGAAGCCTTTGGGTGCTTCTCTTCTTTTGAAGATTTAGGAGTGGTTCCCTGGGGCCTAGGTTTTTTCCTGGGTTGACCCTGGGTCCCCTCTACCGTAGGGGAGGCTTTTAAGCCTGGTTAGTCCGACGAATCGTCCCTACCCGCTTAGTGCCGGTTTTTTGGGCCTCAGCAGGGTTTCCTGACGTGCACTGTAGGTCGCCCCCAGTGCCCGTCTGGTTCCCCGTTGCCTCCGGCACCAGTTCTCCGGCTTTCGCCCTCCTCCTTTTCTCCGCCCCCACTGTGCCTTTTTCTCTTACTCAAAGGATCTGCCAGTGTTCCAGGTCCAGGTTTCGCCGGATCCTTGGCCACTGACGTTCCCTCCCTCTTCCACAGATTCAGTGAGTCCACGCATTCTTGCAGGGCTTGCACCTCTAGAGGGTGAGGGTGTGGAGAGGATGAGAGAGACTCTTCATCCTTGTCCATCAGAGTCTGAGACTCACGCGCGAAGGCCTCAAAGGCCTCCTATCCTTTGACTCGGAGTCCAAAGACTCGCCGCCCATGTCTGCCTCCACCACTGAGCTGGGCTGCTCACTCACTTCTGGCACGTGCAAAACTGTTTCCTCTTTACTTTTGTCCATTTTTCTGTAATTGTATAATTTGTGTGTGTGTCTGTTTTGAAGTCCCAAGGGCCATCCATATTCCTTTTGCCACCTCCCTCTGAGCATACTCACGCCCCCAGGGACGCCTGTGGTCCCCCTAGCCCGTCGAAATGGTCCCATCCAGTCACCAACTGTCATTGTTAACAGGATTGGGATTTTCGCCAGCTGATAGGGCAGCCACCACATGCTGGTGAAGCCAGGTCGGGCCCCCCTGTACTCTCTGGCAGCCTCGTGTGCCTTCCTGGTTTTAAAAAACTGTACCCTCAAGAGCCCTATGGTCATGGTACCCGCGGTTTGGTGGCTCCATTCCTACTTCTGGCCCCTGAGACAGTGTCATGTACTTGTATGAGCTGGGTGTGGTGCTGAGTTCAGGGTCCGCGGGGTCACTGCTCCCGTCAGCTGCACACCTCAGCTGCCTCTGCGGGCCTCGGTCCGGGACTGCTTATTGGGGTTGCCCCTTATTCACAGTTGTCCACCCCCGTCAAAGACAAGATGGAACGTTCCCTATCCGCCACCTGCGACCCGCCCAGTAGCTGAGGCTCGCCGTGGGAAGGTATAACAACACTCATCCTTAAAACTTCCCAATACCTTTTTGTTAGTTTCACTAAAAATTAGCATGATTCTTAGGATAGTCTGACATGTTGAAATATTGTTTAAGTTCTGGTTTGTTGATGTCATTATAAAAAATCAT
>JAQJVL010004842.1:0-40722 GCA_035578905.1 Stictocephala bisonia
ACGTTTTGTAACATTATGGTATTTTTTACTACCCCCCCCCCCCCCCCCCAATAACAAAGTGTCCCGCTTTGGAAGAAAAAATAACTGGTCACGTTATGTTTACGCAACTAAGCAATCTGTCAATTTGGAGGGAAACAGCTGATTATGAGAAACACATGTTAGTTTTAGTTAAAAACAGCATCAAAAGCCATTTGAAAAAATATCATCAGAGAGAATAAGGCCTTAACTCCCACCGGCAAGTGGATATAAGGCTTTCTATCATCTGATGTGAGTTAAGGCGTGGCTCCAATTTCTATTGTATTTGAAGTAAAAAAGCCTTAAGTACAAAAACAGTTGTACTTGAGGCTATCTTTCTTCAAATATTACACTTGAGGCCTTCTTCACTAAAATGTCAGACAATTTAGGACATAAGGCATATTTCACTAGCGTTTTTCTCATTGAAAGAGTGGAGTTACCGCTTTCTAACCTCGAAAAAAGGTAGAAAACCACCTACAAAACCGTAATTTGACCTTAACTCAATTTTAATTTTTTTTGGACTTAAGGCCTTTTTTCCTAGTAGGGCAGATTAGCACTTCACTACTGGACAGCATAACAGCTGACAATAAGAAATACAACATTGATATTTCATGAAAAATTTATCAGTCTGTATATAAAATAAATGGTATTAGTTAATAAGATACCTCATCTAACCTTAATATAATATTACTCCTAATTTAAGAATTAAATTTATATTGAACATTTGTTGTGTTTGTATTATTATTATAAATAGCATACCGTACTTATTTTGAAATCACTTAAAATGTGCAAAGTGAAACTTGCTGGCTTGGGTATAACAAAAAGCTTCTACGATTTTGTTAACTCTGTCAAGAATTTCCTCATAATTTTAATAAGTAACTCACTATTACTTATTTTTGTTTGTTCACTATTACAGTGGCTTGTTTGAATTTTTAAAAATATCTATCCATTTAGTCGTGATCTTGAATGTTGCATCAGGTAAATCTCTTGCTAAAGTTACGGGTCAAGGTCAACCTGCTTTCCTCAGAAAATGTCCTGTGATTCTGGGACACGTTTGCAACAGTGATTTCAGTTGGAGTGGGATATTTGTGAGGGCATGGTTTGCTCTTCCCATCAGAGCTGGTTGATAATTTTCCGGAATCATCCAGAAGAGAAGACGAATCTGATAAGTCACTATTAGAATAATATCCTTTAGTAGATTCTGCATACATAGTTGAGCAGCGCCACAATATTGAATAGAGCAGGCCAATGAGCAAAATGAAAGCCACAATAATAACAAAGATAGCAATGTAGGACATTTTGTTGAACTGAAATCCATTCCCAAATGTGGAAAACACAGATTCTTCCTCTTTTTCTTCTTCCTGAGGCACTCCAACTAAACCACCTCTTTGTTGAATTGTTTCCCTGATTCGTAGTACGTTGCTGAAGCCCACGAACCAAATATTTTCCTTCAAATGGGGAACTATCTTCTCTTTTAACCAATCAGAAAATACTTTATCAAATTCTAATTGGTATTTATCCTTGTCATGAAACTCATTAATACATCTATATGATTCTATATAATACTTGATCAAAATATCATAGGAACGTCTACTTTTCAAGTTGTATAAAACATGATTTTTAAATGGGACTGCTATTGAGTTAGGGTGTTTGTTGTCGTCCAAGATGGGAAGAGGAATTAAAGACACATCGTCAGATTTTTGTTGAGAAGATTTCAACAATAAAGAACAAGAATGAGTAGTGACATTTGGTAGAATTTTTAAAGGTAGTATACGATTCAGCTCTTTCCTTACTTCCATAGCAGCAGTCCAGCCTTCCCCGTTAGTCATTAAGACGTGTTTGAAGTTGTCTTGTAGACGGTGGAACTCAGCAGCGTTGTCGTAAGATACATACCCTTCATAATAAGCCTCATGCATCAGTGGGAGTCCATAAGTCTGCAGATATCCCCCAAATGTGTCTACTAGTGACGCTAACATGTAGTCATATACTTTCTTGTCTGTTACCTGCTCCCTCAATGTAGTAAGGCAGATATGTATAAATTCCAGAATTAGTGGGGCATTGTGTGGTATCTGACGGGGAACCAGTTCCATCATAGCTCTCCTGGTGTATAGAAGTGCAATTTCATCTAAATTCCAGCAGTGTCGCTGGTGAGAATCTATGTTACGAAATATGACTGTTCCAGTATTTGGCAACTTACATATTGTCTTCGGATTTACTAATCCTAAAAAAATACAAATAATCACTACACAAACAGTATGGATTTGTATGTTCATTTTACTTAAATTTTAAAGGATAACAACTATTTTTTGTGAATAAATCATCGTATTATAATCAATAAAGATAGACAATTCATTTTGTTTCCATAATGATCACTATTTACTTTTATCATGTTTATTTTTATCAGTTGTTTAATTACAGTGTAACTGTAAAGTATGTGGTATTAATTCATGTAGCCTTACAAACCTTTCGGTAAAATAAATAATTGTCTCAATTCTTAGAGGAGCTGGTGTGTGATTTTATAAAATGTCTAGGATGTGAAACTGTTTTCAAATGATCTTAGATCTGAATTACTATTACATTATAATGGGACTCTTGTCATCGTACATTGAATACATTTTCGAGAACAATTTAAACAGTTTGTTTATTGCTTACAATTTCAGACCTATCAAACTTTACACAGCCTTTCCCCGGGAAAATATACAGAATATACATACACTGTCCCACCCATCTTCTGTGTTCATGGATGGAGCTTCTCAACCCTGGGATGACCAAATCACTACTGCAAAACAGGGACACAACGGCACAACCACGTGATATTCAAGACTACCCTCTCTACGGAAAGCAGCCTGGTTTTAACATTTCTATATTTTGTATTATATTATGCTTTGCTAATACATTCTTTTAGGTGTTGGTGGTTACAAGATAATAGCCTGTCAGTAAATCGAATAATTTTGTACATTCTATTTTATTTTACTTAGATTTTAATTATCAATCTAATTTTGATTATGTCATCTCTCCTTTTATTTTGGTTGCTGGCTTTGAAAGCCATATTATATGCGTACATACATGTTTAACGCATAAAACATAATTTTCTCTGATTTAGTCCATAAAGTTTGTATACTTAACACCACAGAATATGTAAAATTAACAGCACAGAATGGACCAAAAAGTAAAAAAGGTTGGAGGTTACATGCATGGTAAGGTTTTGTCCTTCAGGAAGCTGTCTCACAGTGTGGAGGGGATGTATCCAGACTGATTACACGCATTTTCGTCGGCTCCTTGGTTATTCTTGCTTATTGGTGGTATTTTTCAGTATTTTTAAATATTATTTTAGTGTTTTGAACTTCTCTTTGTCTGCTGAACTTGTTGGTGAGTTTACTTTAACACTTTGCCCACGATTACCTAAGTAATTAAGGTTTTTAATGGTACGTTCACCACATAAGACACGATCGAGTAAGGCAGTGGCTGATAGAGCAAGAGATAGGAGGCTCGACCGGACACTATCTGTGGACTCTGCACCCTGTACTGATAAGCTCGACATGAACGCCGCAGCCATTGAGGAGTGTGTGACAGCCTGCTTATCAAAGGATGAGGTATTTGACAAGTTTACATCTAAATTATTTACCAACCTCAAGGTCATCGTGAGGGAGGTGGTTGCTGAATCTTTGAAGGTTGTAATGGAAGACGTGGTGGCGTTACAGCGACAAGTGTCCTCACTTCAAGAGAAGGTAAACCAACTGAATGACTGTCTCAACTGTCGTACTGATGATCTCGAGCAGTACCAAAGACGCAACAATTTGAGGGTACTTGGGGTGCCTGAGACTGAAGGTGAGGACACTGATAAATTGGCGGTCAAGTTGTTCTGAGAGAGGCTCAACGTTGATGTGTCCGAGAGCAGCCTAGACCGGTCTCACCGAGTTGGCCGAAGACCTGTGCCTGGGTCAGATGGTAGTAAGCGACATCGTCCCATCATTGTACGTTTCCTAAGTTACCGGGATCGGAGGGCAGTGTTCTCGGCAAAGAAAAAACTCAAGGCAACTGGGGTGAGCATCAGGGAGGACTTGACAACCAACCACCTACAACTGCTGCATAGGGCCACAGAAAAGTATGGAAAGGATCGGACCTGGACTCTGGATGGCAGGATCATGTGGATCGATAAGTCAGGTGTTAAAGGTGTGTCAACAAAACTTTCTGACTTTCCAGGTCATGCAAACTAACTTGCAGAAATTCACTTTTTTCCGTATAAAACATTGTTTTTATTATTTCATCTTGATTTTGAATCACCATATTTTCAATATATACGAGTAGAGTAAATGTTGTTTTTGTTTTGTTTTGGAAAGTATTGAGTATCTTTTTGCCATAATAATCTGTTTTTATCAGTGTAAAAGTATCATTATTGTTTCTCTATTCATTGTATACTCATTAAATTGTAATATTTATGTTTATATTAAGCACATTTATAATGTAATTTATATTAAGCACATTTTTAGTTTGTTTCTTCTAGATGTCTTAAAAAAATTATTCATAACTTTTTCCTTTTAATAGAAAAATAATTTAATTTGTATAGTTAAATATTGCTTTATAATTAGCATATTTTTGGTTTGTTTCTCTGGATGTCTTAAAAATAATTATTCATTACTTTTTCCTTTTAATATAACAATCTTTAAATTAAAATTTTTTATTTATTTATTTATTTTTTATATTTTTATTTATTCATTCATTTCTTTATTCAAGACGTAAAATAGGAATTCCAATTTGGTGCTCTAAAATAAGAGTTTTCTGATTTGATCATTCTTGTATGACTGTAATCATGTTTAAACAGTTTATAAGGTTTTTACAAGATATATGTGAAATTTTAATTTCATAACTGAAATTATGTTATGGCTTTTTATGTGTTATTATAATTGCTTTTTTTATTATCTTGTACACTATAATAGTTTTAGTTATCCTTTGTATGTTTTAGTGTTAAATATTATCATCAAATAGTTAAATTTTTTCATCACCAATAAGATTTATAATATTTGTTCCATAATTGTACTTTGTTTAGGAGCCGGTTGTTAATTGGATTTAGATAGTTTGAATAATGTTAATATTAGTTTTTATGTGTGTGTCTGTTTGTGTATGTGAGGTTTACTGGCATTGTTACGTGTGCCTGGGTCGCCGATGACCGCTGCTGCTGTAGGTACCTTGCTGTCGCACTTGAACTCTGACCCCTCCCCCGCCTCAGGCGGGAACACTCCACCTCCCCCTCACCCCGATATTCTCTGCCAAATACTTAAACCATACCATAAACATCTAAAGGCAGTTCATGTTAATGCCCAATCTTTATCTACCATTTCGATGATTTTCTTACAATTTTTAATACTAATTTATTTGATCTTATATTTATATCTGAGACTTGGCTGAAACCTCACATTAATAATAAATCAGTCGAATTACCAGGCTATTGTCTTCATCGAAACGGTCGTCTCCACAAGGGGGGTGGAGGTGTTGCCATCTACCTCAAGTCTCACCTGTCTGGTTACATATTGCATGCCTCCGACACTTCTAGAGAAGGAAGGCCTGAATATATGTTCTTAGATATCAGCGATAATGGAACGCATATCCTTGCTAGTGTATGCTATAGAGCTCCAAATCTTCGTTATATTTTGAATATGAGGAATCTCTTCAAGCCCACATGGCTCGCTACAGTCATGTCTTAGTGATGGGGGACCTGAACTCTGACTTACTTGGACCTGTTACTTATGATCAGACATACTTAACTACTATGTTACTTTCCTGTAACATGACAATACTACAACTGGACGCCACTCACCATACTGCCACTGCTGACACTTGGCTCGACATCATGGCCGTTACTGACCCGACCCTAGTTGCACACCATGGACAACTCTCTGCTCCTGGTCTTTCAAAACACGACCTTATCTTTCTTGTTTATAAACTTCGCCCACCAAAGATTAAGCCTAAATTCATTCAATATCGTAACTACGGTTTAATAAACCATCAAGCTCTATTGTCGGATGCGGCAGCGCTGCCCTGGAATGAAGTTTTATCATCTAACAATATTAACTTCATGGTGCATAAATTTAACTTTCTATTATCCAATCTTTTTGATGATCACGCCCCAATGATTAAAAAGCGAGTTACTAAAGGACCAGCTCCTTGGCTTACTGATCATATTCGCCTTTTGCAAAAGCAAAGAGACTCAGCTTTTCGTCGTGCTAAGCGGACAAAATCTGCCAATGACTGGGCTATTTATAAACGGCTAAGAAATAGAACTCAACAGCAAATAAGAAATTCTAAGATCAGATTTTATTATAATTCCTTTTCTCAAAATCTTTCTACAAAAATATTATGGTTCAAACCTAAAGAGCTGGGAATTGGGAAATCCAAGCAGGAACCCACAATTTATTTCGACTTGAATTCTCTCAACGATTTCTTAGTTAACGTTCCTGTTGATATGTCTGGTGCACGTAGATACGTCACTGAGCTTGAGAATACCCCAACTGTGGCCCCCAACCGTCGGTTTTATTTTGCACCTGTAACTGAGGCTGACGTGTTTAAAGCTATCATGAGGATGTCCAGTGGTGCTGTCGGAGCTGACAATATTCCTATTCGATTTATTAAGGATACACTACCTGTTACTCTGCCCATAATAACTAAAATATTTAATGTGTCTTTAAACTCGTCTACTTTTCCTGTTCTTTGGGAGCAAGCAGTAGTACGTCCATTACAAAAATGCTCCTCGCCTAAATCTCCTTCCGATTTTAGGCCTATCAGTATACTTTCCGCACTTTCCAAATGTCTTGAACGAGTCGTACATCAACAATTTATGTCATGCCTGGATCAAAACCAAGTTTTGTCAAAATATCAGTCTGGCTTTCGTTCAAATCATAGCACTACTACTGCACTTCTTAAGATCACTGATGACATTAGGCTAGCCATGGATAAGAGACTCGTTACTATTTTAACTTTATTCGATTTTTCAAAAGCTTTTGATTGTGTCTATCATCCTTTGCTTCTCATGAAATTACAAATGGCTGGTTTCTCCGATGGTTGTGTTAACTGGGTTAAGTCATATCTTACTGACCGACAGCAACTTGTGAGGGCAGGGGATGCTGAGTCGGAGTGGAGGCACGTCACACGAGGGGTTCCCCAAGGCTCCGTCCTCGGTCCTTTGTTATTTTCCCTGTACATCAACAATATTACTGAAGTTATTCATCACGCTAAGTTCCACTTGTACGCTGACGATTTACAAATATACTATCATTTTCCCATTAAAGATGCAAATGCTTCTGTATCTTTGATCAACGAGGACATTGACTCAATCACTATATGGGCACAGGAAAATGGACTAAAACTGAACGAGACTAAAACTCAAACCTTGGTTCTTTCTAAAATTGATTTTCAATATTTTCCTAAAGTAAAACTGAACAACTACGAACTGGAATACTGTGACAAGATAAACAACCTTGGTCTTATTATCAACAATAACAACAACAATGTAAGAATACTCTGACGTGGAATGAAACTGTTTCTACAACTTGCAACAGAGTTTTCGCTGGCATCCATAGTTTAACACGTTTTGCTTTATTCCTTCCATACAATGTTAAAGTCATGCTTGTGAAGACTCTTGTGTTACCTCACTTCAACTACTGTGACGTAGTCATTAACGACATGACTGTTGAGCTCTCGGAGAGGCTGCAACGTGCACAGAATTATTGTATCCGTTTCATTTTCAACCTACGACGATATGATCATGTTACTCCTTATTTTGAGCGGCTAAAGGCCTTTTCACACCGGAGTAACGTTACGTTATGTGACAGGACGTGACAGACTTTTTAAAAGATCGCTCGCCGTTGTTTCATATGGGGCAATTCACACCGCCGAAAAAACGTAACGCTTAGTCCGCGGACTACGCGGACTAATCCACGGCGATCGCTCGGTGAGCGATCTTTTCAAAACGTAACATGGCGTCGGCGGCCTCGCGCATGCGCACTGGCCCTCTTCTCATACAAACCACCTGTCCTCCACGTTACATTATAAAGCGCTCGTCGTCCAGCTCCAATTCCTGCATAAGGTGATGGTATTCACCATATCTACGCCTTCGTTGATTTATAGGATGCACCCAATGTGTTCTGTTGGTAAGTGAATATAAAAGTACAAGTTCGTCATCACTACTTGAGCTATCTTCATTTTCCAACCATGGTACACTTCTTGAGAACGAATTATTATACCATGGAACACTTTGCGAAAACGCGTTGTCATGCCACGTTTCACTAGACATCTTCTCACCTCAGAAGTTCACCAGCGACTGACGAATTTGGAGGGAGAAAAACGAGGGAAACTCAGACCAGTGCCTCGCGAACGTCTGCGGACGTCTGCGGTGGTGTGAATTGGCCACCTGTTACGTTACGTTACTGGACATTATGTGACAGATCTCGGTGTGAAAAGGCCTTAAGTGTTTTGAAACTGAGAAATCTCCGTGAATACCATATCCTTACTTTGTTGTATGTTATCATCAGATCAAACTTACCATCTCATCTCTCCGAAAGATATTCTTTCTTGTCCCAGATTAGTTCTCATTATACACGAAGAGGGGTCTCATATGACATACTGCAGACCGTTTACATATCTCTTCACTTAGATTAGGCATCTATGAATCGGGCAGCAGAAACAGAACTACAATTTTCAATCAATCCTTTTTAGTCACTTCATGTCGTTTGTGGAATTCTCTCTCTGATAGTTTGAAAGTTATAGAAAACCATGCCCGCTTTGGGGCGGAGATCAGGAAATTGTTGCTTGAACTGCAGTAGTGGGGAGATTGGCTGCGATGGGTGGGCGTGCATGTGAGCGGACCATGTGTGAGTGATAGTTGTGAATGAACTTAAATAGTGTAACATTTATTCATTGTTCATGCAGTATTATGTATAATTAATTAATCTTTTTAAGTTGTTATGTTTATGTATTTTTGATTCATTTTTGGCTTTTGTATCATAATCTTAATGTACTACTTTTTTTTTTTTTTTTAAGTGGTAGAGAGGACTAAATAGTCCTAACTTTGCCACATAAATAAAGGCATTTTTCATTTAATTTAATTTCATTTCACAGTGGAGAAAAGGGGAAATTAGGTGGCTGCCCCCCTTGGGCCTTACAGAAGGAAGACAGGCTGAGATTGAAAGTCTCGCGACCATGCCTCCAGGCACCATCAAGCAGAAGAGTGCAAGCAGGTGACCATCCGTCTCTCTCCGGAACCCTGGTGCCGTAAGCCTAGGAAAACTTAGCCAGCAAACATATCAAGACAACAGAAGAGCTAAGTATGAAGAAGACCAGAAATACGAATAGGAAAGACGGAACGAAACAATACGACGGCACACAAACAAAGACCTACATAGAGAAATGCAAGGCTATCCCACAACTGGAAAATGTTCTTGGTGAAAGTTGACTGACATCTCTAGAATTTCGCACTGCTCCTCATCCTTTTCATCATTGGCTAAATCTTTCACTCTGGACAAAATACAGGAATAAAGAATGTTTTACCTGCAACATGGGATATGGAAAAGTTAACAAGCAAATGTAAACAAAACTTTAACAAACGTGGAGAGAGATCATGTAAAGGTTTCTGGCTTAAGATTGATATTAAAGGTTTGTGATCTGTCAAGATATGAAACCTTGACGCCTTAGCTTGAAGCCCAGGATATGGCCAAAGTCTCCTTTTCAATTTAGGTGTAGCATACTTCAGCTGTTAATAAGAACCTAGATACATTATATAAAAAACTGGACGAAATGATAGAGCGTTGTTCCAAAACGGCACCAAGGCCAAAATATTATGCATCAGCTGAGAGCTACTTTCATCGTTTACATCAAAAAGTTTTAGAACAGGTGATGAAGTAAGAGTATGCTTAGCTTTTGAAAATGCCTGTTGTTGATCTTAGTTCCATATAAGTTAAATTCAAATTTGTTTTTCAGAAGCTGTTTGAGTGGATGCAGAATGACAGACGAGTGATCCAAAAACTAGCTAAATATTGAAAATCCCCATAAGGCTTTTGACTTCACTTTTATTTTTCGTTGGATGCAAATCCAATATCGCTTTTACTTGTATTCGATCAATCCCTATCCCAGCACCTGACATAGTGTGTCCTAAAAAACTTACCTGTGTTCTGCCTATTTCACATTTCTTTTCTGTCAGAGTGTCATTGTATTCCTGCGAACGATTTAATATTGCCTTTAGTCGTAAATCATGTTCTTCTTTACTTTCTGCAAAAACTAGGATGTCACCCATCATATTAATGCAACCATTAAGTCCAGAAAGAATTTCAGCTAGTCTTCTTTGATAATGCTCAAATGCTGAGCATGCACCAAAAGGCAATCTTTTGAAGCAATACCTCTCGAAACGAATGATAAAGGTAGTCAGTCAGTTTCCAGGACTTCTCAGCCAAAGTCATTCGATTTGCCAAAACCTCATTCGAGCATCTAATTTAGAAAAAACTGGCATTCCCAAATTTGGTAAGGATTTATTCAGTTGTTGGAAGTTTAAATTGTTCTCTGATAACATGTTCGTTCAACTTAGTGAAATCGATACACAGTCTTATTGAGTCATCCTTTTTTTAGCAACCACAATTGGAAAACACCATTCTTTGCTTCATTGACATCAGCAATGACGTCCTGTTCTAGCATATTATTGATCTCATGCCTCACCAACCATAGAGAGCTAAATGCAAACATCTAAGAGCGGCTATAGCATTTGGAACTGCATCTTATTTCTTATCTGAGCTTTATAGCATATGGTTTGCCTACCAAGGGTTACTTGAATGAAAACAAACTTTGAAATTCCTTACCTATTTGGTTAACAAAGAGTGCTCTAGTGGTGAATTTAGTAGTTAGTTTAGGATAATTAAAAGAAAACAATGACAAAGGGCTAATAGCTGACCTACCCAATAAGGGTTGTTTTAGGTTTTTAATGACATATATGTCTTCTTTGCAAAATAGATCTTGAAAGAGTAAGGTTATTAAGAATGAGCCAAGACATAACAATTAAGATCTCCATGTGTGTTCAATTATCCTCAAAAATTGTTTCAATTTTGGCTCCAAACTCTTTCTGGTATGCAAGATGTATCAGCCCCACCGTCAACTCAGAAACTCAGTACTGTAGTTGTCCCAGAACAGCTACTTCTACCATCAGTGGAGGAATAAAGAAAGGACTAGCTACTAACTTGAAGGACCTGACTTTCAATTGTTTCTAATAAACCGTTTTCTGCATTATTTTTTGGTTCATGAGACAGTTCTAAAAGCAGTATATTATTTTTTTGTTTCTTTTCTTTCTACAACATAACTTAAAATGCCCAGTAATCTTACAAAAGTTACACTTTTTGCCTTACAATCGTCGAATCTATGATATGACTCATTGCCACATTGTAGCAATCAAACAGCTTACTGAACTTAGCCTTTACGAATGCCAGAGTGACTTTCTTTAGTTACAGCAAGCGTATCAATGTCAATATCAGATGTTGGATCACACATCATTAGCTGATGTGACTTAACAAACTCATGTAGTTTAATTTTATCAATAATAAGAGTTGATTGTGAAGTTAAAGTTAGATTCATTTGTAAGGATTCTGAAATTTACGAATCTCCAATTCCAACAACCAATCAATCCCGTAACAATTCATCTTTCAGTAAACCAAAGTTACATGTCTTTACTAAAGTGTATAAGTTAATTACAAAATCCTCTGCAGATTCATCATATAGCTGTTATCTATTGTTAAATTTCGCATGTTCATAGATAACATTAACAGCTTTAGCAAAAAAGGATTTGAAATGTTGTGTCAGACAACATCATATTGTGAATTTAGAAGGTTCTATGAGTCATAAATACTATCTGCTCCATTCCCTATGCTTAACAACAAAACACAGATCTGAACATTATCTGTTTCGTAAATGAGTTTTGAAATTAATCTGAATTGTTCGAAATTTTTCAACCAAGAATTCCAATTTCTGTTTGACAAACCGCAAAAATACTTCTCAAATGGTGTCTCATATGTAAGAATTGTAAGAATGTTGCGATTGTTGTGAATGTGTAAGTCTTTCTGTAGGTTTCAGGCAAGATTGCTCTTTGTTCACGTTGAGCATTTTCTGGATTGATATTATCAGGAGAACACTGTTGAGGTTTACGTGATCTGGACATGATAGCCTACTCTTTCCTTCTGTACTTCTGACACTATGTACTAAATAGGTTATTTAGTTTACAAAAATAAGATCAATAAATACTTGTAAACAATATAAGTATATTTCACTCCTAAAATCACAACAATCAGCTTAATTCAAAACACCGTCAATAATCAAACTAAAAACATATTATTTTATTAAATACTTCAGTATCAGCTTAGTGGATAGCACAATATCCATATATTGAGTTCTATGAATCTAACTCACTTCATCAGATTTTCTCTACCATCATCATTCTACATTATAAAAGAAGTTAAATTTGACAGCTTTAATTGATAATGCATATTAGTTTATTAATAATTGTATTATAACATAGAATATTAACAGAGAACAGGATACCAATTTAATTAATACGAAAAAAGGATTGCATCGTAACAAATAGCATAAATCTAAACCATTTTATTTTATTTTACAATTAATTAATTCAGAAATTGGTATTTAAATATAGACTATCCAGTCATACATATTTAGATAATTTATTTATGAAGGTAATGTTTAGAAATGTATTTTTGGCCATGCTCTTTCCATTTCTGTTGTACAAGTCATACTGTATTAAACACAATAATTTTCTGTGAATGTTGTTGGTCTTGAACAATAGCAAATATAAATTATTTTAGTTTTGCCAACTGTCTGCTATTCTATTCTGAAACATAACTTGATTGTAAAATACATACAAGCATATGGCAGAATTGTTATTAGACTAAATATTTTATAGAATAATTAATTGATTAACTGCATTACTTTTGATAATAAGTTCATGTTTATTTTTTAATCTTAGGATGTCATATACTTTACAGGAGGGGAGGAAGACTCCAAGCCCAACTACCGAAATTTGGGATGATTTGATACAAAACGTAGTACTTTATGTAATATGCCTTGGATTGTTCAAATTGAAGGATAGGTTGGCAGCAATGATGTCGTCTAGCTCCCAGTATTCTGTTCTAATGCTATTAACAGCCTGCTGGTGTTTCCCTCCAATTTCAGTGCTTTGTTTTGCTGTTTGGATTGCAATGTAAAAACTACTTTTCTAACCCTTTGGAAACTTTGGTTAGTGAAGAGGGTTGCTGGAGGTTTTTTAACCTAAGATGCTCAGAAAAGGTAAGCAATATTGTTATTATCAATACCTCATTATTGCTATTCCAATTTTAAATCACATTTCAAAAATATATGAAATTTAAGAAATTTTGACCCAGCCTGGGGTGATTTGATACAAATCACCCCATATAGACTAATTTAAGCAGAAAGTAAGTTTTTATTTTATTTTCAGGGTCAACAAGATGCCCAGGTTTTACAAACGCCCTCCTGGGACCAAACCAAGGAAATTGTACAATGATGAGGATTTGCAAAAGGCTGTAGATGAAGTACAATGTAGGAAGTTGACCTTACGTGCTGCTTCAGAGAAGTATGGTATTGACAAAATGAAGATCTACCGCTGTACCAAGAAGTTGCACCAAAACCGTGTAGGTGGACAAACCACATTGACAGCAGAAGAAGAAGCTATTTTGATAGGTAGGTTTAATTTACTGGATTATATTGCACTTAATAAACTAGGTTAGGTTAAACTACCGGTTTTTAACTGTACCGTACCCAACATAACCTAGGCCTATTTCAAAGCACTTATAGTTTTTTTTTCAGACAGGATCATCCTTCTTGGAGAGTGGGGCTTCCCATTAACTTTCATGGATTTGCGCCTAGTAGTCAAGGGGTTTTTGGACAAGCAGGGAAGGAGTGTAAAGAAGTTCACGAACAACTTGCCAGGTAATGATTGGGCTCTTTCCTTTCTTCAAAGACACAAAGGAAATGTTAGCACTAGAATGAGTCAAAATATTAAAAGGGCCAGAGCTGCTGTTTCTGCTTAAACTATTAATGATTATTTTGACAATCTTGAACAAACTCTTCTTGGTGTTCAGCCATGCAGCATCGTCAACTATGACGAAACGAATTTAACAGATGACCCAGGCACTAAAAAAATTATTTGCAGAAGGGGCCAAAAACACCCAGAAAAAGTGAATGACTTTGCTAAGTCTGCAACTAGCTTGATGTTCTCTGCCAGTGGAGATGGCTTACTGTTACCAATATATGTAATTTATAAGGCTGAAAACTTAAATGAGTCATGGCGGATAGGAGGTCCCAAGGGCACCCGCTATGGGTGTACCAAGAGTGGCTGGTTCGACCAGAAACACTTTGAAGATTGGTTTTTCTCAGTAGCTTTGCCCTACCTCCATAAAATGCCACAACCAAGAGTCCTTATTGGAGATAATCTTTCGAGCCATTTCTCTGAAACTGTTTTGACAGCTTGTAGAGAGAATGGAGTGATTTTTACAATGCTGCCCAAACACTCCACCCATTTGGCCCAGCCTCTTGACGTGGCCTTTTTTAGGCCATTGAAATGCAAGTGGAGGTTGCTCATCCAAAAGTGGAGGGACCAGGGGAATAAAGGCACTCTGAGTAAGATTTGTTTTCCTCCATTGCTGAAAACTCTCATTGATGAATTGAAAGAAAGCTGTGCAGACAACATTAAAAATGGATTCAGGAAGACAGGAATTATTCCTTTGAACCGTCAGGAAGTTTTGAAAGAACTGCCAAATAGAGGAGTAGAAGCAAATCCTATCAATATTGAAAGTGACATGTATGATTCTCTACTAGGTTTACTTCGAGAGCTGCACTATGGAAAAGAAAAGCAGAGAGTAAGGACCAGCTGAAAGGAAAAGCTCCAGGTTGAACCAGGAAAAAGTGTCTGCAATGTTGGCGATGAAGAATTGGATGTTGATGATCCTGCTGAAATGTCTGTTGACAGCAGTGCAGAAGCAAGTGATAGCGATACTGATACCGAGAGCAGTACTGATACCGATTCAGATTCCTCCAATGATAGCAACCAAGAAAACCAAGCAAAGGAGCAGACCCAAGTTGATTATTGTTCAATCATTGAAGGTGACTTTCTACTCTTAAAGCTCAAGGACCAAATCACAAAGAAGGACAAATTGTACTGTTCGCAAGTCTCAAGTATTCAAGAAAATGCTAGTGGCTCCAGCAGGGTTGTAGAAGTGACTTTTTTAAAACAGTACAGGTATCATAAAGACACTTTTGTATGGCCAGATAACAAAGAGTCCAGTATTGTCTATCCACATGACATTGTTGGGCGTCTTGATAAGCCAGTGGAACTCCGGTATGGGCGCCTTCAATTTCCAAAATATGTTCTTTAGTTTCAAGTCTTACCTTAATTGAGCCAAATGTTAATTCAAAATTACCATACTAAAAATAATTGTAATTAAGTTCCTTAAAGTTTGTTACCATGGCCCTCAACCAAACTAATGGTTTTGTACTTTCATACCCATGTAACGATTGTGACTTCAAGTATTAAAGGCTGTGTGCTATTTTTTGCTAGTAAAATGTTTTTTTAAAAACATACTTTTTGTATCAATTAACCACAGACCCTTTTAGAAGTGATAAACCACTCATTTGCAATAGTGTATCAATTGACCCCAGTACCTGGGGTGATTTGATACACCATTTTTTTTTTTTTTAAAGTGCTTTTTTTTTTTTTTATTCAAGTAATTACATAGACTGGTAGCTCTAAGGTAGATAAGAAAAACTAGAGTAAAAAAAAAAACAAAAATAATTTTTTTATATTTGTGAAAATTTGTTTTTAATTTTTAAATTGTATCAAATCACGCCAAATTACGGTACACATCAACACAACATGGACTTTAGGAACTGTACTAAGCAATACCTCTCTTAACAAGAGTATAAAGAAAATCATTTTACATGACATTAATTTTACCAATGAGAAATATTATCAATCTTCCTTGTATTAATTATATGTTTGTTGCACCCTTATGGCTAGCCTCCAGGCCATTGTCTCTTTCAGAATATGTGACTCTGACATGTTCTTATAACATTTTATAATTGGATGGAACTGAAAAATAAAACACCTGTTTTCTTCTTTTAGCAACATATAACATTTTAAAATTTATTTTCTTAACAGTAACAACCCAAGTTTGAAGCAAACTGTTTGTTTGTCATAGAATCCTTAAATGCCTATCCTCTCTTATTACTAAATTCATCAAGTCTAAACAAATTTTGTTAATTGAACTAAATTAAAATTCCGACTGTAAGCTGATTGGAAGCCTGTTTTTGTCTTAGTCAACGAATCCTTTCAGGGTCTTTAAACATCACTTACAGCTCTGTGTAATAGAAGTGTAACAGAAATAATACGCAGAAAAAAAAATATATATATATATATATTCCCTATGAAGGAGGTTCATCCCACCTACAGATTCAAATGTGGGATGATAACCAATTAAATGTTTTGATTAGCTCTATAATTAACTTTTATCATCAAATGATCCATAAAGCATAAATGCACTTTCCATTCCCATTAATCACACACTTGATAATTAATGGTGCATTTATGTTCTTAAATAATGCTACAGTCCAATCAAACGCTTTTCCATAGCAAATGAGTGAACGTTTAACATGGGTTTTTTAGCATCATTAGCAAGTGCAGGCTATAGGGTGAATTGATTTGTACTAATATCTTTTAGTACAGGTACTATTTAGTAAAATACTTTTTAACTTTTAGTAAAGATATTATTCAGTAAATACTGTATGCTTTCCTTAGCTTTCATACTTAATTTTTTGCATTTTTCTTCTGTAGTGATATAGGTACTACTTCATTTTATTACCTAAAACCACCCACTTATTTTGCCTCATAATCAGATTTTTTGTATTCAATATCCATCAATCACTCTTTAATTAACATTCTAGAATCAATTTGTAGCTAGTAACAAGATATCATTTTTTCCGAGTAAAAGTTAGGCTTCATGTACACTCTAATTACTGACAATCAGTTGTTTGGTTTTTGAGCATACTACAAAAAGTGGATCCCAAGTTCTATGCTAACTCTGTTAGGCTTTTAAGAGCCCTGAGTTTCCTAAATAATTTGCTATAGCAAATTTTAGAGCATCAATTACAATGTTGATGAAGATAATTAAAAAAATTAGAATCTTTTAAATAAAAATATAGGGTGTTGAAAAAGTGTGAAACTTTTTGAATGGATCCAAATACAAAAAATATAGAGATTTAATATGTAGCAGTGGCGGTGGAAACGGGGAGTCAAGGGGGTAATAGAAGAAACATCGAAAACAAATAATTTTGAGCAAATGTGAAAAAAGTTAGTTTTGATATCATAATCAGTCAAAACACTTTAATTTTGAATTGGCTCATTAATTTATCATACATACTATATAGCCTAATGTAAATTCTCCCACGACAATTTTTAAGTAAAAATAAATTGATTGATTGTTGGTTACCGGTATCTAATTTTTTAGTTCCACCTATTACTCATTTTACAACTTCCATTTGCTTTGTTTTGTGACAGTTCATTAGTACTACTCCGGCAATGCAGTTAGGTATTGACTATTAGGGTATTATTTGCTCTGTTAGACTAACATGAAGATATTCAATCTATGATAAAGTATAAAATAAGGAAATGACAACTATCTAATATTGTTTCTAGTATTTTTAAATGTTACCATAGAATATACTACCCTTCTGTGCTAGGTTAATGTAAAATGTAATTTCTGGGTGTGTTCATTTTCAAAATTTCTCCACCATCCTTCCCTCTGGGGGGTGGTCCCCCTAGACCCCCTCACTTTTGTTCCGTTTGACCTACCTGTTCCAAACTCCTTTCGCCGCCACTGGTATGTAGATGTATTTTTATATTTTGATGTAGAATGTAATTTTTTCAACCTAGAGAAGGGGCCCCATGAACAACATTTTAAAAGTTTTAAGACTATGTTAAATGGTCCATTATTTTAAAGCCAATTTTCTTTCTAAGATACAGCAAGTTTCAAGACAAAAGTTCCAACCTATCATGAGGGGAATTGGTTAACTTTCCTAAGCAGTGGCATTTGCAATTACTTGTACACTAGTAGTTTCTTTTTCTTAGGAAGTTAGGGTTTCCGATAACAACCTTCGTGGAACCTTCGTTGCCGATAACAACTAAGCATTGCCCACCATATTCTATCATTGCTACTGTAACTAGACACAGAACTGTTATTGAGTTAAAGTTAAAGTTTGTAAGTTACTTAGAGCCCAATGTTTCATATTATACAGGTAGGCCTAAGCCTATATTTTATAAATGTGTTAGTAGACTAATTATACTATTTCCAGCTGTTAATTAGAACTATGCCCTTGTTGGAACCCAAACAATTCCAAAAATAAAACTTCAAGCCTGTCAAAAATTACTGTTTACTGTGTCAATTATTCTAGGGTGCTCAGGATTGTCAAATACAGGGTCCGACAGAAAAACCTCCCCTATTAGAGAAGCTAATGAAAACAAAACGAAATAAGGTAGGAAGCTTTTATTTTTATTAACTAAAAGTACAGATTGTGCCGTTTAAGAATATGTACCATTACTTTACTTTTTAAACAATACATCTCTCAAATGGTTTCCCCCACTGTTGACACACTGGTTGAGACGTTCTCCGTTACTTACGAGTCATGTCAGGTCGAATGGCTTCAACTTCTCGTGTTATCACTTCTTTTAGGGTTTTAAAAGTTTGAGGATGATGTTCGTAAACCTTGGATTTTAAGTAGGCCTAGAGAAAAAAATCACAGGATGTTAAGTTCGGTGAACTTGGTGGCCAGCCTATGTCACCACACAAAGAGATAACGTATCCAGGAAACAATTACTTCACCAGTACCAGTGACTGCCACGCTGTATGGGCTGTAATGCTATCTTGTTGGAACCACATGTTCTCAATGACATCAAAAACTCCCTTAGTTTAGGCTGGAGGAACTCGCGGAGCATTGCACAACACTGTTCACTGTTTACGGTTATCCCACCATTTCCTTGGAAAAAGTACGGACTAATCACTCAAGAATTAAAAAATGCACACTTACTATTACTTTGGGGCTATTCAGCGTTCGTTGATGGAGTTCTTGGAGAATGTCTTCAGACTAGTAACTGCAATTTTGGTTGTTCACTGCTACGGAAAGGTGAAAGTGTGCCTCATCAGAAAACATCATATCTTCTTGGCAGATGAAGGTCTTGGCACAAAGTTACAGAGACACTACAGTCTCTTTGACTCAGTTTCTGAACAACAACACACTGAAAACGGCAAGTATGCAGGTACTCAAGGACGCGCCCCCACTACTCTGCTCCATCTCTTGTCTGCTTAACATTACTTTATAATCGGGGAGTTTTTTCTGCCGGACCCTGTATATCAGGTTTTTAGATCCACCAAAAATGAGACATATTCAACGAGGTTCAATTTTTACCTTGGATATTGGTCTTTTAAAAGATTCCTCTCTCTAAGGATCATGTGGTCTTAGTAACAGAGACTACACTTACTTGTTCATCTGCTCTAGTTAAAATAATTTGTAATACAAAGATATTTGCTCTAAGATTGGCATCTTAGTAATTTATTTTAGGCATTTATAGTAATTTATAAATCTTAGTAAATTAAACAAAAAACTACTTGTATGATATTTGCCATCGCTTGACTTATAATGATTTTGCCCGTATTTTGTTCTTAGACATGCTGGCTCCTCTGTTAATCACTGTTCTAAGCCTCGCATTTCGCTCATTCGATGAAACTCAAGCACAGCTCCAACCCTACCGTCTTCCATTAGACGTCATTCCTCAACACTACAAACTTAACGTGCTCACAGACTTAGATCAATTTCTCTTCAGTGGTTTAGTCAAGATTAAGGTCAGTATTTTCCTAAGGTTTCTTTAAGACCATATTAAACTAATATGGATTAAGAATTTAGTTAAAGTTAAAGAATGTCTTATTTTATAAGGTGAAATTTTGGCTCTCTGACACACACACACACACACCTGGGGACCAATGGCTTAACGTGACTTCCGAACGATGGGAGTGGCAGGGTAAAAACTGTTTAAGTCACATTGGGAATGGAACCTGGACCAGATGTGTGGCAAGCCACAGCCTTAGCCCTGTGGCTATGGCCGCTCCAAAGTAATACAATTAATTGTTTAGTGAGATTATATTTAGTCAACAACAAATATCAACTAACCTATCTAAAGAGGAGTCCACATGTAATTATTTAGAAAAAAAATACTGTGGAATATTAAAGATTTTTTTTAATATTCTAGTTTCAAACATTGAAACACTGTTTTTATTTTCTTGTTTAAATTGTATGGAGTCTAAATGCTAAAAATCGTTTACTTCAAACAATGCTACATCTTTACATTCAAGACTTAATCATGAACTTTTTTCAGATCAAATGCAAAAATCTTACTGACAAAATCAAACTGCATTCTTCAGACCTTGACATAGGCTTTAGAGATGTATTTTTGAAGCATTCAAGTAATAATGGAACTGTACCTATAACTAAAATATACTTTGAGCCAGCTTACAATTTCCTTGTCATTGACTTGAAGGAGAATCTTGAACCTGGCTTGTTGTACATTCTTCACATCCCCTTCAGAGGCAGTTTGAAAACAAACCTAAAAGGGTATTACCGAACGAGCTACAGAGATGAGGACACAAATACCACTAAGTAAGATGTACACCATAAACATTTAAAAATCAATGTTTTTTTTAATAATATTATTTATATGATAGTGCCTTTTATTTAAATTACAACGTACAAGTTTTAAAATTGTGATCCATAATTAACATGTTTGTTACTTACAATAAAAAAACACACAATTTTATACTTTTTTACATTGTATATTTTGTTTAGTTCATCCTATTTTTATTTTTTAAGACTAAAATTTAACTGCTTAGTATTAATGTCACAACTGGATATTGTAAAGCACTCTTATTGGACACTGTATTTAATGATGATACTGAGGTATAGGAATTAAATAAATAACACCTCATTTGACCATTTGGCTTTTATTGAAGATTTCTTTAGTCTTTTGGGAATGATGCCAAGAAAAATTACAGACAAGTTCTGTCAGAAGAATCTTACAGTTCTATACAGAAGTGAGAAGAACAGTGTTTAACATTGGTCGGTTAAGCTTAGTTGGTCGGTTAACATTGGTTAAGCAAGCTTAGTTGGTTAAAGCCCATTTTCATAAGCTAAATACTCTCAGCTTGATCCCAATCAGAGTCGTAACAAAGTTTGAAAGAGTCAGCTGATAACCTCCGGCTATTCATTTGTCATTGGGCTATTAATTAATGACACTTTCTAAGGAATAGTCGGCCTTAGTTTGTATCATGACTACATTCGCTCATCTACACTCATTAGAAATCCATATTCGCCCATATCTTGACGATCGGCGTATTATGAATAAATAAATAATCCTCTCACTTTTCGCTATGTGTTTCTATAATGTTAAATCATTTTTGCAACTTTTGTAAGCATAAATTAAAAAAATTATATAAAATATTATAATTATAGCTTAATATATATAATTTGATTTGTAAAATCATGCAGAACTTTTACATGCAAAAGAAAAGTGGATTCCTTTATTTTAAAATGTTGTTGAGGTCAAGACAAGATACAAAATTTTGTTCTCGAAACATATTTACAAGTCCATGCTAGCTTGAGAAATGTTTATATTTACAATACAAACATTCTGAAATAGCCAATTTGTTCTAAATGTTATTCATATTTGGAAAATATAACTTATATAAACTATATTTATGTAAAAAAAAACTATAATGAGAAAATCAAACTATGTTCATACTACATACAGCTGTTCTAGTGCCAGGAGTCAAATATTATATGATAATGTGTTTCCACATACAAACAATAACTGTCTACTCACAGATATGGGAGAAGTATAAAGAAATGATGATTTAAACAATATCAAATATGTAAAAAGAAGATTGTTAGTAACAGCTTTATGGTTAACCGAACCGTTACATAGTTGGTGTGTTTGTTATAACTAACATCCATAATATACGTAATGTCGCGTAGCTGACAACTAACATCAGAAGGGCAGCATAGGAGTGGAGGAAGTTCAATTGGACGTATTTTTGTGAGGGGAAACTAGATTAAAGTGTAGTTCTTGAGGGGAAAAAGACTACTAAGAATGCTTGATTATTTACAAGGAGCCATTTTGTAATAATATTTGTAGCAGAGGTACATATTGTTGTTGTGTGGGTTGAGCAAATAATAACTATAAAGACATTATCGGATCAAATATTCTCAATTCTTACTCATGATACAATTTATATAAAAATGTGATTCTTCAAATTTTACTTTGGAAAACAAATTATGAAGTAATGCAAAAATAATTAACACTTTTATTAGTTCAATATTAATCCTCTTCCTATTTTCCTTTGCCCGTGATGCTAAAATCATGCACACAATCAGGATTAGATTTAAATTGTTGGTAGCAGCTATTACTACGTGCTATTATAAAAAAAGTCAAAATTTAATTCAAGAAATGTTAAAAATTGTAACATTGGATGGTGGATGCTCAAAAGTACTAGCCTCTGCATGTGTATGAGAGGGAAGGTCATCATCACCGTACATCTATGCGCAGGATGGGTGGGAGGATCATTACCATTGTAAGTGTATAGGTAGGCAGAAATGTCAACATCCTCTGTGGGTACCTCCTTATACACCAGGATATGTGCGGGAAGTATACTGTATAACTTGGATTGCCACTGACCAACTAAAGCTGCCCTGGGTAGCCACCACCACTAGGTAGTATGTTTAGGACCTAGATTATTGGCCATTAAACATTATAACCACATTTTTTTTACTGATTAGTTCTATTTAATTTGACCTATATAACCATTAACCACGATTTGGCTCTTTACTTTTGAGGAAACATTTATTAGGTCTAGTTCTATGAATTAATAAAATAAGTAGCCATGACTCATACTAAGGATTGGTACACAGTTGAGCTGGCTAGTCTTAAGGAAGACATTATTCTATTGAATATTCTGTCCCAATTTAGACGTGATGTAATTCCTGCTCTACGAGTACGTAGGAAGATGTAAGCTAATAAGTGCTATGAACACACCCGCTCACCCATACTTTACAGTGGTATTGACCCACCCGCCACCCATACACGTACAGTGGTATTGACCCACCCGCCCACCCATACACGTACAGTGGTATTGACCCACCCACCCACCCATACACGTACAGTGATATTGACTCACCCGCCCACCCATACACGTACAGTGGTATTGACCCACCCGCCCACCCATACACGTACAGTGGTATTGACCCACCCGCCCACCCATACACGTACAATGGTATTGACCAACCCACCCACCCATACACGTACGGTGGTATTGACTCACCCGCCCACCCATACACGTACAATGGTATTTACCCTCTCGCCCACCCATACACGTACAGTGGTATTGACCCACCCGCCCACCCATACACGTACAGTGGTATTGACCCACCCGCCCACCCATACACGTACAGTGGTATTGACCCACCCGCCCACCCATACACGTACAGTGGTATTGACCCACCCGCCCACCCATACACGTACAGTGGTATTGACCCACCCGCCCACCCATACACGTACAGTGGTATTGACCCACCCGCCCACCCATACACGTACAGTGGTATTGACCCACCCGCCCACCCATACACGTACAGTGGTATTGACCCACCCGCCCACCCATACACGTACAGTGGTATTGACCCACCCGCCCACCCATACACGTACAGTGGTATTGACCCACCCGCCCACCCATACACGTACAGTGGTATTGACCCACCCGCCCACCCATACACGTACAGTGGTATTGACCCACCCGCCCACCCATACACGTACAGTGGTATTGACTCACCCGCCCACCCATACACGTACAGTGGTATTGACCCACCCGCCCACCCATACACGTACAGTGATATTGACTCACCCGTCCACCCATACAAGTACAGTGGTATTGACCCACCCGCCCACCCATACACGTACAGTGATATTGACTCACCCGCCTACCCATACACGTACAGTGGTATTGACCCACCCGTCCACCCATACAAGTACAGTGGTATTGACCCACCCGCCCACCCATACACGTACAGTGGTATTGACCCACCCGCCCACCCATACACGTACAGTGGTATTGACCCACCCGCCCACCCATACACGTACAGTGGTATTGACCCACCCGCCCACCCATACACGTACAGTGGTATTGACCCACCCGCCCACCCATACACGTACAGTGGTATTGACCCACCCACCCACCCATACACGTACAGTGATATTGACCCACCCACCCACCCATACACGTACAGTGGTATTGACCCACCCACCCACCCATACACGTACAGTGATATTGACCCACCCGCCCACCCATACACGTACAGTGGTATTGACCCACCCACCCACCCATACACGTACAGTGATATTGACCCACCCGCCCACCCATACACGTACAGTGGTATTGACCCACCCACCCACCCATACACGTACAGTGATATTGACTCACCCGCCCACCCATACACATACAGTGATATTGACCCACCCACCCACCCATACACGTACAGTGGTATTGACCCACCCACCCACCCATACACGTACAGTGATATTGACCCACCCACCCACCCATACACGTACAGTGGTATTGACCCACCCACCCACCCATACACGTACAGTGATATTGACCCACCCGCCCACCCATACACGTACAGTGGTATTGACCCACCCACCCACCCATACACGTACAGTGATATTGACCCACCCACCCACCCATACACGTACAGTGGTATTGACCCACCCACCCACCCATACACGTACAGTGATATTGACCCACCCGCCCACCCATACACGTACAGTGGTATTGACCCACCCACCCACCCATACACGTACAGTGATATTGACTCACCCGCCCAGCCATACACGTACAGTGGTATTGACCCACCCGCCTACCCATACACGTACAGTGGTATTGACCCACCCACCCACCCATACACGTACAGTGGTATTGACTCACCCACCCACCCATACACGTACAGTGGTATTGACCCACCCACCCACCCATACACGTACAGTGATATTGACTCACCCGCCCACCCATACACGTACAGTGGTATTGACCCACCCGCCCACCTATACACGTACAGTGGTATTGACCCACCCACCCACCCATACACGTACAGTGATATTGACTCACCCGCCCACCCATACACGTACAGTGGTATTGACTCACCCGCCCACCCATACACGTACAGTGGTATTGACCCACCCGCCCACCCATACACGTACAGTGGTATTGACCCACCCACCCACCCATACACGTACAGTGATATTGACTCACCCGCCCACCCATACACGTACAGTGGTATTGACTCACCCGCCCACCCATACACGTACAGTGGTATTGACCCACGCGCCCACCCACACGTACAGTGGTATTGACCCACCCACCCACCCATACACGTACAGTGATATTGACTCACCCGCCCACCCATACACGTACAGTGGTATTGACCCACCCGCCCACCCATACACGTACAGTGGTATTGACCCACCCACCCACCCATACACGTACAGTGATATTGACTCACCCGCCCACCCATACACGTACAGTGGTATTGACCAACCCACCCACCCATACACGTACAGTGATATTGACTCACCCGCCCACCCATACACGTACAGTGGTATTGACTCACCCGCCCACCCATACACGTACAGTGGTATTGACTCACCCGCCCACCCATACACGTACAGTGGTATTGACTCACCCGCCCACCCATACACGTACAGTGGTATTGACTCACCCGCCCACCCATACACGTACAGTGGTATTGACCCAGCCGCCCACCCATACACGTACAATGATATTGACTCACCCGCCCACCCATACACGTACAGTGATATTGACCTACCCGTCCACCCATACACGTACAGTGGTATTGACTCACCCGCCCACCCATACACGTACAGTGATATTGACTCACCCGCCCATCCATACACGTACAGTGATATTGACCCACCCACCCACCCATACACGTACAGTGGTATTGACTCACCCGCCCACCCATACACGTACAGTGGTATTGACTCACCCACCCACCCATACACGTACAGTGGTATTGACTCACCCGCCCACCCATACACGTACAGTGGTATTGACTCACCCGCCCACCCATACACGTACAGTGGTATTGACTCACCCGCCCACCCATACACGTACAGTGATATTGACCCACCCGCCTACCCATACACGTACTGTAGTATTGACCCACCTGCCCACCCATACAAGTACTGTAGTATTGACCCACCCACCCAACCATACACGTACAGTGGTATTGAACCACCCGCCCACCCATACACGTACAGTGATATTGACCCACCCGCCCACCCATACACGTACAGTGGTATTGACCCACCCACCCACCCATACACGTACAGTGATATTGACTCACCCGCCCACCCATACACGTACAGTGGTATTGACCCACCCGCCCACCCATACACGTACTGTAGTATTGACCCACCCACCCACCCATACAAGTACAGTGGTATTGACCCACCCGCCCACCCATACACGTACTGTAGTATTGACCCACCCACCCACCCATACACGTACAGTGGTACAAATGTATAATGATCCTTTACATGATCATTATACATTTGATAGCAAGAAAGTTATAACAACTATCACATATTTAAAATGTTAATGAATAGCAGCAAATCTGACTTATGATCTAGCATAAAGTTAGTTTAGTATTAATTTTGCTATTCAGGTGGTTGGCAGTCACCCAGTTTCAGGTGATAGACGCTCGGCGTGCATTTCCTTGCTTTGATGAACCAGCTTTTAAAGCCACATTTTCAATCAGCCTAGGACACAAGCCTTCGCTCACTGCTGTCAGTAACATGCCTCTAATTAACTCATGTAAAAAGTAAGTAGAAAAATTTGTGTTTGAACATATTTCATGAAAATTCTACAGTTAAATGATTAGAATGTCAAAAAAAGATCTTAAGGATAATTTTCGACGTCACTGACTCTCATTCATGCAAAAGCCTGTTCATAGAAAATAAAATAATGACCATTCATTCCCTTTATTTATTTGAGGTTTTAATTTTAACATTCAAAAATATTGACGCTGAGGCCAAAATAGGAAATTTCCATTCATACAATACAAGGCATGGGGAGGCACTGTGCTACCCAAATCATAGGACAACAAAATTTGAAAAAGGCCCAGCTTATATGGGATTACATTTTTTTAACAAATTGCCACTAAAAATTAAAAAAGAAAACAACATTTCAAAATTTAAAGATTTAGTAAAGTCCTTTCTTCTTTCGCATGCCTTCTACAGTGTAAAGGATTATCTTGATATGGAAAAAGCCAAGTTTTGATTGTTTTAAATTTTTTTAATTTATATATAACAGTTTGATCCATTTGGCAACATTATTCAATGTATGCTTAAATATACATTTTGAGTGTTCAAAGTTACAATTATTTCATACATTCGACTACCTCACATGTCTGTAGTACAAGATAATTAAATATTAATTAATTAATACAGTATTATATTAGTAGTAGTTATAGTTAATTTGACAAGACACAAAATTCAAATTTTGATAAAGCGATTTGTGTTTATGAAAATTGCATACCTAATTTGTTCTTTTTTGAAAGTACATTTTATGTACTGAACTTATACACAAGTTAAGTTTGCTTTTCCTGTTATATCTCCTTAAAATTGTGGTGTTTGATCTTCTTTCTTAATAAATTGATTGTATTTACTAGAGACCCATAAACGACTCTTTGACTATATATTTGTTTAGCAATTTAAGTTTTTTTAAATGTTAAATATTGTACTTGCTTTTGGCTAGACAATAAAATGAAATTATAAAATGGAAAAAATGAAAATATCTTAATTAAACTGGATTTTTTAATGTATATTATTTTATTTTTAGAGATGGCTGGATCTGGGATGACTTTGATGTTACAGTACCAATGTCCACATATCTGGTAGCTTTTATGGTGAGTGACTTTGAATTCAAAGAGTCTGACCCAGAACCCAACATGGTGACAATTAGAAGTTGGACTCACAAAGATATTTTAAATCAAGTGGAATTTAGTCGCAAGTATGGACCAAAGATTCTCAACTTCTTAGAACATTTTTTCAATGTAAGGTACCCATTGGCAAAGCTAGACTTGGTGGCTCTTCCAGAATTTATAATGGGAGCTATGGAGAACTGGGGTCTGGTCACCTTCAGGTTTGTGAAACTTTTTACCATGAAATATCTTCAATAAGTGTGACTAAATTCTTTTAAAAATAAGCTAATGAGCAGCAGTGATACAATATGTTGATTAGAACAGATTTGTTAAGCTATTTGAATATTGCATATCAAAAAGTAGAAAAAATGGTAAGAAACATACTGGGTGATGTGAATAAAAAGTAGAACATTCTCGAAGGAAATACTACGAAATATTAGCATTTTCTCTAAATAAGTGAATAATAAAATACTACTACTTGGTAGAAAATACTTCGGCCCGTCCGGAAAGTTCTTCCCTGGAAAGAAAATACACTGGAAAGTTCTTCCCTGGAGTTTGCCTATTTCGACAGGCTCTCTCCCCTCTAACAACCTTTGATTTTGACTTTTGACCTTAAGCTTCGAGCACACGCTCGCTCACTCACCCCGCCATCATCCGTATGTCCTGTCCCAGTCTGAGTTTGCTGCACCGTTATCTTTGGCTTTATGTGAGTGTGTGAACCTGCTGAATACCTGCGATATCCTCCAGTGACGAAGCTGCTGATTTAGAGTTCGATAAGAATGTTGTGAATCGGGCACTGTTCGTGCGTCTTTTAGGAGAAAACCCAATAGTGATTGATAAGTAAAAAATGATTGATAAAAAAAAAAGTGTAGTTGCATCAAAGAAAAAGGCATGGAAGTGTTTCTAAGGAGTATTCACAAACTGTAGAATAAGCTACTAATCCAGCACAACTGTTGAAAATGTTTAATAATATGAAGACAAAAATTGAGAAAAAGACTGATAAAAATACAACTGGTAACAAAAAAATCAAGCTTACTGATTGGGAAAAAGACTTTCTGGCACTACTCCATCACAAAGAAAATCCAGTGTTTACGAAGGTCCCAGGAAGTGTTAATGTATATGGAAATGAAAACTCTTTAAGTGACATAGGCCACGTGGAAGTGGATGGAGTACGACATTCTTAAACAGAACACACAAACATCCTCAATAAAGCCAAAAACAGCTTTAAGAAAAGGAAGTAAGCGGCTATCGGAGTACTAATCAGTGGAAACAAAGGATGTCTACTACACAAATCCAGCGAGCTGTGTTATTGCAGAAAATGCAATTACAATAGATTCAAATAGAAACAGAGATTTTGTTGGCAAATTTTTAAAAGCAATCAACAGATGCAGCTACAAGCATAGACGATCTTTTTTAATATGAGACTTTTTCAATAAATTAAAACCTCTAACACCTAATCCTTACAAAAAAAAAAAACTATACATTAGGTTTGTATGGTGTATATGCGTGTGCGAGGGAACCGTGTAGGTGAACGTATATATGTTTGGTGTGTGTGTAGTCTATGTATGTTATGTACAATATGTTTATCTGTATCCGGTGATAATTAGCCTTTCGTGGACTAAGTATAGGGCCAATTAAAAACAAAACTTACTTTCACAAACAACATTGTTATACAAAACATTGTTATTAGTATAGTTCTGGAAATTTGAAAATTCTATTACAACGAAATATCAAAAATCAATACTAGCACAAACAAGCTAAGCTGTACTGTAATAACCAAAATTTTCCATTTTGGTTCTGGGTGGAATAGCTCCGTCACGTGTCTTGTCACTATCAATTAAAAATTCATTAGTTAAAAAATCAATACTTTGATCTTCAAACCGTAATAGCTGTTTGCCACTGACCTTCCGCCGCTTGCGATATACCTTCTGCTCACGAACTTGTATGAACATCGCCGTGTGACATGGAAGTGAAGTCTGGCCTAAACCACACTCCATAAAAATGAAGAATATTCTTCAGATGAGTAGAAAATTCTACCTTTTATTCACATAAAATCGGAGAAAATACTACCCCATCTGGATGAAAAGAAGTATTTTCTACCAAGTAGAATTTACTTCGTTTTTATTCACTCAAAATGAAGAATTTTCTTCGAAAAAGAATTTTCTACTTTTTATTCACATCAACCACTGATTGTCTATCACTATTTATTATATATTATTGATAATGATTATTGCCAAAATAAAACTTAATTTTTAGCTGAATTGTAGCCTCCAGAAAGTTTCTAATAGAATAAAAATAATAATAATACAATGCCTTTTAACATATATCTTGAATTCATTTGTACTATGTTCATTTAAAATTTATGAAATGAAATGAAAACTTACTTTATTGTACAAATTGTGTAAAAACTGGTGAGGTTATGACTAAAAATTCCTCTCTTATATCTTTCTATTAATTGAAGCCATAATTAGGTAATGCAAAGTTATATAAAATATGAATAAATCAATGATTAATACAAATTGTTTGTAACTAGTGTTAAATTTATAATAAATAATTTGGTGGAATTAATTTGTAAAATTAAAAAAAATCTCCCAAAAAGTAAGTTTTTAGGAAGAGTGTCTTTGTCATTTAATAGAAAATGTTGATTGTTCTTAGTACTTTTATAAAAGTCAAAACTTCTTTATTCATTAACTTTATACAATCACTGATTTCAATAGTGTGTATCTTTTATTAATATATTTTATTTGTTTTCCATCCAAAATTATAAATATCTACCAGCATAAAAAACAAATAAACTTATGAAGTTCTTTCAAAAACTTCTTCCAACAAGTATACAAGATTTTTTATTAGATACTTGTTTTGAACATTGTCTTTATATTTTAAGCTTTTAATATATGTTGGTAGTTGTATTAAAAATTTTGCCTAGCTACTACAGATTTTTTGTCATACATTTCAAGTGGATATAAAAAAAACATTTAAAACTAATAAAAGCTCAGTCAAATAATAACAAATAAAACAAATCAATACAAACAATGGTGGCATTTATAAAATTCAACTTAATTAATCATCAGCTGTTAAAGAAAATTTGAAATAGATTAACCCATGCAATACTGTAGCAAAGCACGGGTAAACTTATATTAATTATTACTTTAGATTAATCCTGTATATTATAGGGGGCTAACATTGTTCCTATTGTTTGTGATTGGTTTTTTTGATCGATTATCCCTTTGGCAGGTATTGACGTCAAGTAGACATTCAGTATCTAGAACCTTGTACGGGTGAGTTTTTAAAACTTAAACTGTGCCCCAAAAAGTGAGTTTTTAAAAATTTTTCTTAAGTTGTCTACAGAAGTTATTCTGTTTAATAAGTTCATTTTTAGTACAATATAAGTGAATATAAACTAAAAAAATAAAAAATTAAACATGTTTTGTCAAAAAAATTAACTTATTACTTTGAAATGTAATATTTAAAAAAAGAAACTATTTATAGTAAATGAGTAATAACTCGTCATTTTACATATGAAAGAGGATTTATTAGATATAAAAAAAACAAGTTACTTTATATGTGTTCAAAAGTTCCGCTTTGTGTGCTAATGTTGAAAGCACTCAGGAACGCAAATCTTTACATCACAGCCCTTGCATATAAACGGTGCTCTCGCCACTTTTGTGATTCGATTGTCGACCATTCACAACGGTGAACTTCCGTTCCTACATAGATGGCAGGCCATGCTTATAACAATTAAAATACAGACATAACATAAGCGGCGATACTGGTGAGAGTAAAATTGGGCGACGTCAATGTAACGTTATTCTCTGTATTGGCAATCAAGATGGGCGGACATCATGTAACTTCGATACCTGGTAAATTGTGATTTATATTTGGAAACCTACTTGTTAAAGGGTTAAGAGTGGTTTCTAAGAATGCCATAAGTGAAGGATGTCCGGCCTTCAGCCATTAGGCAAGGGTATATTAGTTAAGGAATCAGGTAAGGTTTTTTTTTTTTAATTTCACTTGCCAGTTCATATGCAGGCCTGTGCGTGAACTTTATTGAATGACTGAAGTACCGACCGTTAATTCAAAACTTGGGCCTTGCCTTCTGCAGTCTGAAGGCTGAGCCACTACACAGCAACTATGTAACATTATCAAAATGGAAATAATACTGGTTAAATTACCTTTTTTCCTGTCAACGGTTCTTCAAACATAATCTGCTATGTACATTTCGAAGCATAAAGCTTCATCATCAGGCTTTTCAAAAACGCTCACTATTTACATTAAAACACTAAAAACACTAAAAACATTAAAAACATTTAAACATATTAAAATACAGTAACATGGTGTCTATCACTGGCCGGCAAATGTGTTATTTTAATATGTTTAAATGATTTTAATGTTTTTAGTGTTTTAATGTAAATAGTGACGTTTTTGAAAAGCCTGATGATGAAGCTTTATGCTTCGAAATGTACATAGCAGATCATGTTTGAAGAACCGTTGACAGGAAAAAAGGTAATTTAACCAGTATTATTTTTATAATATAACAGTTCTGGAGGCTAATAAAACAAAATGAATAAATTATAAAAATGGATGGTTAAAGAAGTGATATCAGCTGAAATGAGGGAGAGTTTGAGGATATGAGAAACATTCTAAACATCACTATCTATTAAGATTAATTTACATTATTTACTAAAAAAATAAACATAGTTACTGAAAATTGTCTTAATAAATTCAACATAATCAAATAAGAGTAATCCTGTAGAAATTGTTTGTATAATCTTCCATCATTTATTTGCCCAGAGATATCACATTGCTATTGGATGAACATGCGAGTACTGATAGGACGCGTTTAGTTGCTAAAACATTGGCTCATGAGTTGGCACATCAGTGGTTCGGCAATCTAGTTACAATGGAGTGGTGGACTGGCATCTGGCTAAACGAGGGGTTCGCTACATATATCAGTGACCTAACCTGCCAACGAGTAAGTATAAAACATTGGCTCATGAGTTGGCACATCAGTGGTTCGGCAATCTAGTTACAATGGAGTGGTGGACTGGCATCTGGCTAAACGAGGGGTTCGCTACATATATCAGTGACCTAACCTGCCAACGAGTAAGTATAAAACATTGGCTCATGAGTTGGCACATCAGTGGTTCGGCAATCTAGTTACAATGGAGTGGTGGACTGGCATCTGGCTAAACGAGGGGTTCGCTATATATATCAGTGACCTAACCTGCCAACGAGTAAGTATAAAACCTGTAACTAGATCAAACATAAAGATTCTATATCTGACTATGTGAACTTTCAAAACATACCTAATTTTTAACATCTGCATAATAATAGTCATGGAATATTTGGAAATATATGTTTATTTATTCATTTATGTTCAAAATTTGCATACCAAGCACATGACTTAATTGTTAATATGTGAGTAACAGAAATAGAAAGTCCATTATCATATTTTAGCAAGTTGGCTAAGCTGACTAGAGCTAAATAGTTAAAGGTTAGTTTATTTTTTAATCAACCTTTTTAGGCATTGTTGTTGGAATATATTGGTATTGGGATTTATTGTTGGAATCAGAATAAAATACATAATTTTTATTTCTGAAGAGTTCTAAAGAATTAAAAAGCAACAGTAATATAAAATCAACAACATTAATTAAAAAGAATGGCATGTCACTTAACACTGATAAATGCAAAATAATTTCTTTTAATAGGAAGAAAACGATGTTTGTACATGGATAAAGTATTAACAATATTGATGGCTGCTCAGTCACAAAGGACCTTGGAGAGTAGTTCATGATGTCTACACTTTCTCTTAATCTTAAATTGGTGTGATATGTACTAGGTCTTCAACAATTTTAGGGTTCCTTATGCAGGTTATTAAAAGTGGGAATCAATCCAAAACTTGGTGATTTTATTTAAATTGATTCTTATCCAGACACTTGAATAAGTTGAATAGAATTGAGTGAATTCAACGAAGATTTGTCAGCTATTTGTCATTGTTGGGTCATTTTGAGAGCGGCGGCCAGTCTGGTTCACTTCAAACTAAATCCCTCCTTTATCGCATAGATTACGATAAGGTCTGTGTAGCTTTATACTGTATAGCACTGACTGGTCTCATGTTTACTCTCACTCTTATCGATAAGGTCTGTGTAGCTTTATACTGTATAGCACTGACTGGTCTCATGTTTACTCTCACTCTTATCGATAAGGTCTGTGTAGCTTTATACTGTATAGCACTGACTGGTCTCATGTTTACTCTCACTCTTATCGATAAGGTCTGTGTAGCTTTATACTGTATAGCACTGACTGGTCTCATGTTTACTCTCACTCTTATCGATAAGGTCTGTGTAGCTTTATACTGTATAGCACTGACTGGTCTCATGTTTACTCTCACTCTTATCGATAAGGTCTGTGTAGCTTTATACTGTATAGCACTGACTGGTCTCATGTTTACTCTCACTCTTATCCATAAGGTCTGTGTAGCTTTATACTGTATAGCACTGACTGGTCTCATGTTTACTCTCACTCTTATCGATAAGGTCTGTGTAGCTTTATACTGTATAGCACTGACTGGTCTCATGTTTACTCTCACTCTTATCGATAAGGTCTGTGTAGCTTTATACTGTATAGCACTGACTGGTCTCATGTTTACTCTCACTCTTATCCATAAGGTCTGTGTAGCTTTATACTGTATAGCACTGACTGGTCTCATGTTTACTCTCACTCTTATCGATAAGGTCTGTGTAGCTGTATACTGTATAGCACTGACTGGTCTCATGTTTACTCTCACTCTTATCGATAAGGTCTGTGTAGCTTTATACTGTATAGCACTGACTGGTCTCATGTTTACTCTCACTCTTATCCTTCTACTGTCTTTAACAAATGAACTTTTTTTCACTGAGTGGCAGAGGTCAATAAAACTAAACCTCATAGTTTCCATTCATAGATGTAAGAATTCTTTTTTTTTCTGCTATCAGTTCCTGGAGTGTTATCACTACTCTTAAACAAAACTGTACAATTGTTGATTCTATAACTAGTGATAAGTTACATACAGTGCCTGACTTTTCTGTAACAGTATGGCCTACAGGCCTACTGCAGCATCCTAGGAGCAGCTAGGGATATGTTTTGTTTGCAGGGCCAGAGCCCCAAGAGGTTAGTTAAGGCTAATTATTATGGAGGTTACCTGGTATCCCACAGGCTTTGTTAGAGGTGTTGAATACCTACCAGCCATTGCCACGGTACCCAGTAGATCTGGGTGTATATCATGGGTTTAGAACACAGTTTAAAACTCAGTTTGAAAACAAATCCCAACATAGATATGCTAAAATAAGTACAAACAGGGCCACCAGAAGGAGGCCAAAGACAAGTTGCATAGCAGCAGGGCAGCAAATAGTCATCAGCTGACTGATTACTCCCCTGCTACATTCCCATACAGTCTTGAGTGCCAGAGGCAGGGCCGCCCAGAGGGGGGGGCAAAAGGGGCAAATTGCCCCGGGGCCACACATACTTAGTTCACAGGGGGGGCCACATTTCATGCAACAAAAAATAAAATACTTAATAATCTACTAGATAAGAAACGATTCAGGCCTGTATCAAAATATCAAAAGTGATATTAGACCAGATAAGTCTTCCAGTTTTAGTTTTAAAACGTTTAAACTAAACCATTTGTTTATAGCATCCAGGGAGCCTTTTGGAAAAAGTTGAACACTGGTCTTTAAAGTTTGTCAGCGGTCCACATAGTGGTGTGACAGCATACGCTCTTCTTGGTGTGTGACTGCAACTGTACCCCTCGCCAGTTGTCTTGTTTGCGAACAAGTGTAAAGTCATGCAGCTTGTGAACACACCAAAATATAAATTCCAGTTTGCGAACGTACAAATATAATTGAGTGGTGTGGACAGTGGGCCACCTCTATGAGATGTCCTGTTTTCGTACACTATTTATATAAAACATGTCAAAAGACCCACTAACTTTACATTTGTATTACTCAAAACTCCGTTTTTGGACGTGTTTAATACAAGGTGGACAAGAACGTTTCTGTATGTTTTATTTTTTAACTTTAATTTCAAAAGTATATTACTACTTCAAACAAAATTGTTATACTTGTCCTAAATTCAACTCTAACTTTTAGTGTTAGGAAAATCAATCGCTTGGTCACGTTATTATCCTTACAAAACCATTAGTTATGATATATTACTATTTTAAACTTAAGATAATACAGAAATTGCGAATTGATTTGTATTTGTAGTTGTTTGATGATTACGCTTTTATCCTTATTTTTTATTTTCACAAATTCTGTTTATGTAGATAAATAATCTTGATTTAGTGTTTCGAAAATCCCTTGACTCATCGTAGCAAAATAATAGATCTATATAATGTGAAAACGAGTGATCAGTAACCTGTGGTCTAAAGTATGAAAATTAATAAATTGTAATAAAAAAAGTGGAAGCCTAAGAACAACACAATTAAATAAGCAAACAAATAAAGTTAAAACATTTTAAAAAGGTTGAAAAGTCTTTATGAGAAAAGGTTCTTACAAACTTGGTTTCAAAGCTGGTACAGTAGTAGGCGGCGGCACTCCGTTCGAACGTGATAACGTTGCACTCTTTCCTCTTTGCAGTAATTTAGTGCAATTTTTCAATATATGCACTAAATTTAAGAAATAGTAGTCGTATTTCAGTAGTAACTGTGTTTTGCACCCAAAAAACCCGCAGGCAAAATATACAATGTTGTAACAACGTGGCTGGAAGAGTTCAATTAATTGTCATGAAGGGTAGATCGGGGACATCGTCAATCATTAGTCTGTTTGTTTACTGTCGTCCAGTAAAGAAATATTTTGTTATTGTTGTATTTTATAGAGTGATATTTCTGTAATTTAATGCGTTCTTTTGGATTTCCTAGTAAACTACTATAACTATCAATTAATTTAATTTGCTATGATTCATATTCCACTTCCAGATTTTGAGAGAACAAAAGGCTAAAGTTTAGGACCAGTAATTTATGGTAACGTTTTATTGATATCAATAAAAATAGACTATAAATGTTTCAATATAGTATTGTAATATACTGCAAAGTAAATTATATTTTTACAGTATAAAAAGAATAAATTAACGATGAAATCACTAAATTACAGTAGATTTCTAGTACTTAAATCTGGTAAATATGCATACAACATCACCGCTCGCTTACCGGATGTGCAACAATATGTGTGTGTGATGCATTACATTCAACTTGCCCTACGCTATCGCGGGAGGAATTGCGTGGCATAATCTTGTCTAAAAATTATAATTTTGTTACGTTCTGTATTATCCGGATTCACCTTCCATCATATTTAAATGGGTAACCAGAGTTTACTGTATATGCAATTTTTTTACTTTCTCTCTACTGTAATGTTTCCTTTGACATATTAAATTTACTAGTTATTATGACATGGATGTTTGTAAAGACATTTTACCAAAATAATATTATGACATAGGTCTTAATGAAAACAGGAGCCCTTAAGTACACCGTTAATAAATAAAACATCTTCATCATTGTTGAGATTTGTACAACTCCTTTTGAATAATATTTATTTTGTAACATTTAACTTGTTGTAACTCTTTTATTGTCTGGTTTAATTTACCCTGAAACTGTAACAGGAACAGGGGTTTATTCTCAACATACTCAGTAGAGTAGCTCTTGATTAAAAACCATGTATGCCCACGTACGGGTTGTTCCCAAACAAATAGCATAATTGATTAATGTTGTCATTCATTAGCTAAACAAAATCTACGACCAATCAAAATAGTTTTATAATTTTTTACTGTCACTGACGAACGAGTAAGCCATTTATATTTTTGACAATCATTAATAGAGTATTTAATTATTGTTTGTTGCGTGATAAGTGAAATTAACTAAGATCGAACCACTGTACGTGTATTGTTGAGCGGGAGGGTCAATACCACTGTTCGTGAATGGGTGTGTGGGTGTGTCAATACCACTGTCACTGTACGGACGTGTACACTGTGATGTACATCAATGATATAGTGTCCAATTTGACAGACATAAATTTTACTGTGTTTTATGCTGAGAAAATTGAGTTGGTACAAAATGCCTTTTATGCCTGTGAAATAAAAATTGAACAGTTTTAAAGTTTAGCATAAAGACAAACTTCAAATCACGAGTATAAACTAGATGTTTTGATGTCCAACATCAATAAGCACGTACCCAGTGGTCTACAATCTGTTTTGAAAACAATAACATAACCTCAACTCTCAGTTGACTGTTTATAAAGCACTAGATGTTCGTGCTCGCCAAATTATATTACTTCCTAAACATTCGGCCACTCTCAGTCTAAACTTGCTCTTTAGCTAGCGAAGCCAAGTGGCCTATACAAATTTATTGGCCCCTCCATCCCTCACCCATAGCTAATATCACTGGCGAGGATGGCTCCTCAACTGGCAATCGAAGAGCTGCTGCGCCCAACTATGCAACTGACTGTGACATTGCTTGGTTTGTTATTATTTATTTAATATTAAAAAAAATAGCAGTTTTGTTATAAGAGATTGATGTTATTGTAGCGGTAATACTTAAGGAAATGTTTAAAAAGTATATGATAATTAGAGAAAAATTTAATTACAGTCCATGAACAAGAATCTTAATTACAATAGTAATCTAACGAAAGAGATGGTAAGAATATCGTAGAATGTGCTAAAAGTAAAATATCAATTATAGTATATTTGACAATCAGAGTAATTAAATTTATTTTGAAGTGAAGGAAGGGGCCACATGGTAAACTTTGCCCCGGGGCCACCAAACGTCTCTGGGCGGCCCTGGCCAGAGGCACACCTGCGGCCGGAACAGGTGCCATATCTACTTGTTCCAAATAACCACCCCCATCCCTTGACCCCATCAATACAGTTAAAACTTAAAACTCCATATGAGAAAAAACTAAGCAATAACTATGTGACCCTAAAAAAATGTTTCCTTAAATTTTAATAAGATTAATATTTTCAGCTATTTCCTGAATGGAACAACTACAAGATAGAAGTTGCCAACAATATCCTTAGAGTATTTTCCTTGGATGCCCTCAAAACCTCTCATCCTGTCTTGTTGCCAGTCAGTGACCCTAGTATGCTTTTCGAGATATTTGACGATGTCTCTTACAAAAAAGGTAAAATATACCTCTTTTCTTCAAATTTCCCATTTTATATTTATTTAAGGACATGTAAATTATATTTAAAAATTCACTTAAAAACACTAACATTTTAAATGCAAACATTATATATGCAATAATCATAATATTTGATAGCCCTATTGAGAGCAAAATTTCATAAAATATTTATTCTTAAAGAATTTAAGAATATATGAAAAATTATATTTTAAAATTGAAAATAGTTGGTTTTAAATATAAAACAATGGATATTTAAAAAATATTAATCACTTAACAAGCTGTTGTGCTAGAGCTTGTACTTTGTTTGCATTTATTATTAATAAACATATTTTAGTGACATAGCTTTTGTGAGAAAACGTTGACTTTATCCAAGCTAAAACAACCATAGTTTACGGTTTAAAATAACACAAAAAACAAAAATGACAAGAATACTAAACCTGCAATTTCATCTCAAAAACATACAGCCAATCCATATCAATTAAAAACAAAGTACTCTCAGTCCAAAAAACAACCATAGTCAATAAATCGAGAAATAATAACGCAAACTTATTAAGTACCGAAATGAGAACAATGAAAAGCACTAACAGACAAAATATAACTTTAAAAACAAAATTAATTACAACTCGAAGTGGTAGTCATAGTCCACATATCACAGAACTTGTGAAGGAACGATCAACTGAAACAGCTGTGTACGGCAGTGTATTTTTTAGCTGTAAGCCTGGGCCCAACTAAAAAATATCATGCAGCGAGACCACTACAGTTCAACCAACAACTCCAAAGTGCTGATTGCGAGGATCAATGACATAGCGGCAAATGATCCTCGTGACATTATCACAGCTTAGAGAAGTATATCATAGATAGACCAGATGGCACCAAGTTCATCCTTGTCAACCTGCCACTCTGATACAACCTGCACTGGGGCTATCACAATCCATTATGACACTTTTCATGTAAATGCCTTCATATAGGAGCTGGCTCTTCGTAATGGCATTGAATTTGTTCAGGATGGGTTGATATTAACTGGCACTTCTTCACTAGACACAGGAAACACTTGTCTATGCATGGAAAACGGCTAATAGCGGGAATTATTGTGATTCTTGCAACTTCTGTCACTCCACCTCTGATACACCATAGCCAAATGCCAGCCAAAGAGGTATCTTGAGCTTGTCATGCCTTATCACATGACCTTTTGATCATCACCTACTGCTTGCGGAAAACCTATCTGTCCACCTGGAATAGATATTCTGGGCCATCATCATGACTCCTACGCTCACACCATGATTGGCCTCTAGTCAAAGAGATAACAATGACATAAGACGCTTTCCAGTTAAAAAAAAACATGTTTATTGAAAAAATTTCTGTAATAATAATTTTAATTAAATTTGTTTTGAGAACAATGACACTGGTTCACCATCATTAT
>JAQJVL010004843.1:0-40734 GCA_035578905.1 Stictocephala bisonia
GAAATCAAATCGAACTGTGTGGAACTGAAATGTAAGTAAAAAATGTAGGTATTTCTACAACAATAAAGAATTTACTTACCTCTAGACCAGGAGACAAGTATTGGATGCAGAACGCATGTTGGCAAAACGAAACCATGGTGTGATGAATGATAAAACATCATTTTCGTTTTGTGTTCCACTTAAATTACTACTCAGTTTTGCCGAGGATTATAATCATATTTTACTGAATGTAAAACAAGAACTAGTCCTGTTACGTTCATCTAATGATAAAACGTTGTGCTTCAACCAGCTGCTTCTTTATTTGACTTTCAAATTCAACTTAATAAAGTAGTTTGGAAAATGCCGTATGTTCGAGTTGATCGATGAAGTGAAATTATCTCTTCTACGTTTGACTGAAAGAGACCAGCCCATATCTATACCATTCAGAAGATGGCAGTTACATGAGTACCCATCATTACCGATTACAAAGTTTTTAACTTGGACAGTCAAAACATCATCCATGATGGAGAAGCCAAGATATGTAATAATTGGTTTTCTAACTAATCGTAAAGCAAAGCAAATAAGAATGCTTCGCATTTTGATTTTTGTAATTTGGATAATATAAAACTGTGCTTGAACAGCAAGTACTATCCATATGATAATTTAATTGGAAATAAATCAATTTTATATGATATGTATTCAAGATTTCAATCATCATATTACACAGGTGGTGATGATCAACCTTGTTTGGATAAAATGACTTTTCAAGAGAAGACACCTTTAATAGTAATTGATTGTTCAAAACAAGTTGAGACTTTAAAGACTGGATCATTGGATGTTCGCATCGAGATTCAAACAACTGCCGATATACCAAAGGATACAACGGCGTATTGTCTAATCATTCATGATGCGTTAATCCAATATACACCATTGTCTGGCATTGTAAAAAAGATTATTTGAAAGGTGCATTGTTAATAAATATGTACTATATTTCTTTTAATTATAAACACTGTTTATCAGTATTCAGGTGTTACTTTTTTTCTCCATCTATATGAATAATCTATTTTACTAGTATATAAGAAAGGATGAAGATTATAAACAACACAGTTTTCTTTAAATGAACATATATTTATTCAATATTTAACAAACAATTCAAACATCAGAATCATCACTATAGTTCTCAATCTCATGGTGGCCATATGCTAAAGTGTCCAATCCATTACTTAATATGTACCGCTTATCATCATTATTACTTAGCGCTATTTTGTTACATGTAACAGTTTCTATGTTATGTTTTTTAGATCTAAATAATTTAACATTTTTTCTTATTTTATTACCAGTTGATAAACACTGCCTATAATCATCAAACAGAATTTCCTTTTGAACAACACCTTTAGTAATACCTTTTGCTTTCTTTTTTACAGTTGGTTCTGGATTTGTATCAACATCTTTTTTAAAGGCTCTAAAGTCTTAAAACAGTACAATTTAGGACGTAAACCAATAAATTCTAATAATACAATACTATTACATTCATCCTTGAATTTTCCTAAAACCTTTTTGTTTACAAGATTATAACACATATGATTTGAAGGATAATCAGACAAATCAAAATGACTATTGAATTAAGGATTATTTATTAAGTCTCTGTAAAAGTCATCAGTTTGAATTGAATAAAAGAAAAGCATCAGTGTCTATATATAAGACTAGGGGACACCCCTGCACACTTTGTGTGCCAACCCCCTACTCGCTCGATACACCTCGGCATATGACTTTTGATTACAAATAATAGTAGATTAATGTATAACGTAAAATAACAATATTAAATTTATTTATAGTATCTCACTCACATTACTGCTTTGCTACATATTTTTTATAAAATACGCAATGGAAGAATTACTTAGCATGTTTCAATCATGTTCATTTTATTTTTTTTTTGTTTAACACCCTGATGATTTAACTCATAGTATAATAAAAAAAAATTCATCTAAGAGCGACTTAGTTCTGTGGAATCAATAGTACAATGTCAAACATACAAAATAAATATGTTTATTTATTTCCAAAACAGCTGTTTTAATTTATTAAAATTAACCAATGTTATCCTTATGAAGCAATTTTTTAGGGGCGGTTTCTACCCCTTAGGAGTACTTTATCAAGATGAAAATACTTTAGATGTCCTATTTAAGACCTAAGGACACAGTGTACAAAATTTCAGCTCTCTACCTACATGGGAAGTTGGAGAATTAGTGATGAGTGAGTGAGTCAGTCAGTGAGGGCTTTCCCCTTTTTAAATTATATAGATAGTAATGTTAGACCCATATTTAGGTTTCATGACTCTATAATGAAAATCATTACATCATTGTTTTGCTGATTTCCAAAACTGAAAATCCAACATAAATCGGTTTTCTGTTTGTATATGCTTGATGGAATTGTTTTGGTTCTAAAGAGAAAGTCATTTTTTAATAAATTTTCACAAATTTTAATTTTTAACAATGGGCGCTTTCGCCGGTTAAGGCATCTTCAGTTGTAAAAAAGTTTAAACAAAAAAACATATGTGAATAAAAATAATAAAAAAATCACATGTAAAACATTAAAACTAGTTAAATTAAATTTAAGTGGTAAGTTTGATAAGAATGTTATGAATTAAAATATGGTTTAGAGTTTGAAATTTTTTCGATAGTATTTCTTCTTTAACTAAAGGTAAAAATATATTACTGAATTTAGAGACGGTTGGGAAATACATTCATCCAAAACTGCCATACATCCCACTTTCAATTTGGTTTCCCTCTTGGTCCATAAAGGTTCTTTTAAAATTACATTTGTAGAATTAAATTGATATTATGTTTTCATTAATAGCATGTTCAACTAATTTAGATTTTTCTGTATTTTCATTTTTATAATTGTAAATGTGTTCACTTATTCTTTTTAAAATTGGTCTTGAAGTTTAAACCTATATAAGTTTTATTGCAATCACAACCAATTTTATATATTACATTTTTTGTATCTTGTTGTTTATTTTTTGGTTTATTTTATTTAAAATGGCTTAGTTTGGTTGACAGAAAACTTAAAAACTAGTATAAACTTAGAGACAATGTTAGTAGTATCTCAAATGTATTCATGGATTACTTTCTAAAAAGATTACATTTTATTGAGTTTGATGTTTTTCAAAGTGAAACATTCGATATGGTTAATGATACCATACATAATTATTTTACTAAACAAGTATTAAACATTCAGAGGCTTTGTACAATAAATAAGATATCATCCCCTTTTAAACTTAAACAAATTTTCATCATCCTCTGACATAAACAAATCAGAAACCAATCAATTTGTTGAAAATTCTTTCTAAAAAAAAGATTTTGACAGATTGTAAGTTGAACTTATTGAACAAAGGTCTTAACTTTTCTGTGTCAAATACGCACTTTTCAAATGTTGACAGGGTTATGCCAATTGATTCAGCTGCTAATTTATTACCTCCTGAACACAAAGATTACTATCGTTCCTTGATCCTAAAACATTGGAAAACTCAAAACAACCTAAAAATAAACTTAACTCTGACAGAGCTGAAAGCTCTTAAATCATTAAAAACGGATGAGTCCATAGTTATTTTTCCTGTGATAAAGGAAAAGTTACTGTCATTTTAGAAAAAGAAGATTATGATAGTAAAATTAAAAAGCTCATTATTGTGAAAAATACATTTCACTAAACAAAGATCCTACAGTTAAAATTGAAAAATATATAAAACGTGTATTTAAAAAATTACGAAAATGAAATTGATAAACCTCATGTTCTTAAGTTAAGTCCACAACATTCAAAATCACCTCATTTTTATGGACTCCCAAAACTTCATAAGGACCTAATTTCCCTCTAAGGCCAATAGTTAGTTCCATAGATTCTCCATCGAAAAAAAGTTGTCTAAATATTTGTTACCAATCATAAATCCGTTGTTTGGAAAAAGCTCAATCTTACATTAAAAACTCTGAAGATTTTATTCCCAAAAATCAAAGAAGTTGCTGTTACATCCAGTGACATTATGGTTATTATGACGATTATAGTCTATTTACAAATGTACCTGTCCCTGAAGCATTAAATTTAAATTAAAACACTCCTAAAAATGACAATAGTCTTAAAACAAGAAAAAAACCTCTCTGTCGATGGCATAATGGAATTACTCACTGTATGTGTAAACCATAATTATTTTCAAATAGAAACAACATTTTACAATCAAGTTTCAGGTCTACCTATGGGTGGTGTACTCAGTCCTATAATTAGTAATATTTTTATGGATCACTTTGAAAACATGCTTTTGAAGATTGGAAAATATAAAACCCAAAATTTGGTTGAGGTATATTGATGATATCCTTTGTGTTTGGGAAGAAAATTGAACATACAGAATGAATTTTTAACGTATATAAATAAAAAAAGGGACCGACAAAAATTCACTATTGAAAATGAAGTTAAGGGGAGGAAATTCCTTTTCTGGACGTTATAGTTACTAAGACAAATGATAACAAAATTAAGACTTCTCTTTTTCACAAAAAAACTTTCAGTGGACAGTATCTAAATTTACAACACAGCCCAACCCATAATTTGGTGCCAAAGTTTTTGAAGCTGTTTCTTTATGAATTCAGTGTGCTGAGTTCAAATTTGGCATTAGTTTTTACCCAGGAGTTTTAAATTTTTTGCTACGTGCTATTTAAGTTTGCGTTTTATTGTTAACATTCAGTTAAAGGTTTAAGAAGAAAAAAAACATATTTTCACTTATTTATGTAATTTATTGTATATTTATTCAACTGATATACATAATAAAGGGAAAAGGATTGAAATAAAATATATATATATATATATATATATGTGTGTGTGTGTTTAACTTGGTCAAGATACCAAAAATGTCTAAATAAGCTCCTTCTCTTCGACAGTCTTGAATGAATTTTGTTAGGGCAGTCTCTCTGTAAATTCCAAAAATAGTCTGCCATCATATGGGAATCCCTCTTCCTTGATACCTATCTTCCATAGTTTTTATGTCTTGATTAAATCTCTCCCCCTGTTCCTCACTGAAATCACCAAGATTTTCAGGAAAAAACGGTCCAAGTGACTGTGAAGGTAATGCAGCTTTATGCTCATGTTGCATCGTAAGTGATTGAAATTATCAAGCATATTGTTTACAAGCTGTTCATATTATCAGCTTTATAGTTGTCCAAAAAACCTTTTGATTACGAGAACAAATGATGACCCCCGCACTTTGCTCTTCTTCGTTAAATAAATCGTTCGAAAAGAGGATCGTTCATAAGTTGTCTAATTTGTGGGCCATCAAAAATTCCAACTTTAATTTTTTCTTTATTAAGTGCAGTCATCTTTTGACATATGTACAGAAAGCATTGACCATCCTGATTGAGAGCCTTCACAAACTGTTTCATAGGCCTAGCTTTATGTGCAAAGGGGCAAGATTATTTTGTTTCTTTCAACTAAAGATTCACGGATAACATTATTTTCTCGACAACCTGTGCTCCCTATTAGGCTATTCCCTTTTTGTCCAATGGTTTTGTTTATCCCTGCTACCCCAAAGACACAAGAAACAAGGATTTTTTTGTGTAGCCACCTTGTTTGCCCAAGAAGAAAAGTTGACCATTTTTAAGTCCACACAAATGACCCACCCGTGATCTTTATACATTATTTTCTCAATTACTAGGCTATGTTGTTTTATTCTTCTTTTAGTTTGCTGGAATGAGCAATAGGAATAGATCCAAATTTGTTGCCATTATGCAAAAGTACACACTTTAAACTGCGTTTGGAACTGTCAATAAAAAGGCGCCAGTCACTTGGAATATACTTTTGCTAGATCCATTTTTGTAAGAAGCCTGTAACATCATTACAGAACACAAGTTTATTTTCTTCAGAAAAAAAGGGAAGCAAATATTTTTCCCTAGACCGATTTAAAAATTTAATTGCTGTCCCTTTTTCAAGCAGATTTTTTCATTTAACCCCAGAAGCTAAGAGTTCGCAGCTTCCTTGATAGGCTCAGATCTCGAACAAGATCACTCAACTTTTTGATCAAACGTTGAGGACTGTTTGATTCCTCCTCATAGTCACTATCCTTACCTTTATCTGGTTCACAAGGCGCTGTCAGAATGATCTGGGTTCATTATCTGAGAGCTCTGGTAGCTGATGATATGTAGGGATCGGTATTTCATCTGAATGTGAAACAGGTTCTTCTAGCAGATTCCAGATTAGAAAAAGTCCATTTACTGCGGTTGTTCCGATTTATACCGTTAATGTTCACAAACACAAAAGTAGCAGTCATCATAGTGGTTCTTGGGGTTCCCCTCCAAACCATGGAAATGCCAAACTTTAACTCTTCTTTTGCCTGTAGTCCATTGACGTAAATGTTCTGTACAAGTTTTACAAACGACATGTGGAGCCCCCGTTTTATCTTGGTCACCAAGCTTAACCCCAAAAATCATAATATACGCACGTTTCACAAAATCAGTTATAGTTTTCCGATTTTCTTGTGATGTGTACTCACCACAGATATAACAAAATACATCAGGATGATTAATGCAACTTTTACGGCTAGAACTCATTGCTTCACAACATAAAAGTACTGAATCACTGTTTTGAGGTTATGTTGAAGTAAAGAAATGAATAGTAGGAAGAAAAAGAAATGAGCATTATGTTGTTTACAGTAGACAGTGTAATGTGCAAAAACATAGAGGACACAAAAAACAGTAACAAAATCTTTACAAATTTTCATAACGCTAGTCATTACCCAATATTAACAGGATAAAAATTGAAAATACAAAATCTAAAAAAGTGGAGCTGATAGGGAAAAACGGGTTTATATTTGAAATCAGCACCAAATAAATAATAAAAAACAGCTTTAATCTCGGGCACTAAACAAAAAAATTTTTTGTTACTCTGTGTAATTCAAACCATCCCCCAACATGTTTAAAATTGGTCTTGTACAAAGTTTATTTAAAGAATTGATACGTTAGTCACTGATAAGAATGAAAAATACTTGAAGAAAAAGATACTACAGATCTCTTGATTAAAAATGATTATCCTAGAGGAATTATTGAAAAGGCAAAAAGAAAAAAACAAAAGCTTTACTTTAAATAAAAATTATGAACAACAGAAACCTCTAACAACAGTTATGATTCCATATGTCAAAGGAATATCTGAAAAAATTCGTAAAGTTAATTCAAAATTTAACATCCGAACTGTATTCAATTCGTCCAACAATCTAAGAAAACCATTTAACTAAATTAAACCAAAAAATAAAAAAGATACAAACAATTTAATATATAAAATTGATTGTGATTGCAATAAAACTTATATAGGTCAAACTTCAAGAACAATTTCAAAAAGAATAAGTGAACACATTTACAATTAAAAAAGAAAATACAGAAAAATCAAAATTAGTTGAACATGCTATTAATGAAAAACATAATATCAATTTTAATTCTACAAATGTAATTTTAAAAGAACCTTTATGACCAAGGGAAACCAAATTGAAAGTGCATGTATGGCAGTTTTGAAAGATGAATGTATTTCCCCAACCGTCTCTAAATTTTAGAAATATATTTTTACCTTTAGATAAAGAAGAAATACTATAGAAAATTACAAAAATCTAAACCAAAATTTTTAATTCATAATCATTCTTATCAAACTTAGCCACTTAAATTTAATTTAACTAGTATTTAATGTTTTACATGTGATTTTTTTTTGTTATTTTTATTCACATATGTTTTCTGTTTAAACTTTATTACAACTGAAGATCCTTAACCGGCGAAAGCGCTATTGTTAAAAATTAAAATTTGTGGAATTTATTAAAAAATGACTTTCTCTATAAAAACTGTTTGTCAAAACTATACATTCTTTTGCAACTCTACTGCGCGAAGAGTTTCGTCATAAATGATTCTATCTAATAATGTGGGTTTATTAATTAACAAATTTAAACCTTTTTTGTAATGACACTAACCGCAGATTAATCCTTTTTCTAATATTTTCTGTTGTTTTACTAAATATACTGTTGTTAAGTAATTTATAAAAATCTTTTTCAAATTCACTTGTTGCTTTTTGACGATTTTCAGTGTTTAAGTTTATGTAACTTTGCAACCAGCACGACTGGCCCAAAAATGAAGAATCCTATGATTTTTTTTAATACAAGACCATTTTCAAGAGCTTGCTTAAGATTTACTTTGTGACAAATTTTATTTTTTCTTCATGTTTTAAAGTTGTTAACAATTTTTTAAATTTACAATTTGGAGGACATTCACTTATTGGTAAAAATGGTAAATCATTATGTTCTCTATGTAGAGAAGCAGGGTAGTCAACATCAACTTCTAAAATGTAACCAATATCGGAATCATTAGGTATGGCTGTTACATTGAAAGTTTCTAAATTTCCAGTGAACCATGTAAAGTTATTCAAGGGCATTGGTTGAGCCATATCCCAGCCATTAAAATTATTACAATCTAAATACATTAAATAAGTATTTTTTAGCACTAGAATCATACATACTACCCATATAAGGATTATTGGCTAATGTGTGTCTCTTAACACACGAAGAATGCCTCCTCTAATACCATTTTTAATAAATATGTACATAATTTATAATCCTGAGGGAAATTCAAGTTCAACTTTTGTAAAGCTTTAACATAGCATCAAAAGTGAAACTTGGTAGTGTTAAATAGTGTGCACAATCCAAATTATAACTATTTAAACACAAATCTCTGAAGTTTTCAAATACATCTGCCAACAACAAAACGTCTAAATTTAGATACAGATCCCCTATATTTTAACTCAATGTGTTTTATGCGAAAATGATTCCATACATTAGTGGCATGAAACATAATCTTCATAAGATATATCGCAATTTGAAATTGAATTTTTAAAACTTTCTTTTGGTGGCAATTTAGTCTCATTTAGCGTTTCCCAGGAAGTTGTGTATTCATAAGATACATTAAACCCTTTTCCCGGGGTTTCCAAAGGCAAATCTAGATTAGAAAAAACTTTTTTATGTGCATGAACTTATCATTTGGGAAGTTATTTACTAATGTGGCTAAACTACAGTTCATGATTTTTTAAGTATCGATGATCTTATTTTACACCACTTCTAGTTTTTTTGGGAAAAAGGTTATGTACTTTTCCGTTGAGTTTGGAATTACATCGATTCGTCTTTTATCGAATCCTAATTGTTTCACAATAAAGTGAGAATCGTAATTAGCGCTTCCACGAATAAAAATTTGGAATACTTTTACGTTCCTGCCTCCTTAAATTATAATGTTTACAAAAATACAGACCTGAATCGGCCTGTTAAATGACAGTGATCTCTATGAGGTTTAAAAGTAGATATTTTTATTTTTATATTTATTTTTGACATGCTTCACATTGTTTTGTATTCTTAAACGAATTCTGTTCTTCCCAAAACAAAGGTAAAAATTTCACAATATGTATTAAAATACAATCCCCAACTATGTTTGCTAATTCTACTTCATAATTCATGAAATTTTTTGCAGCATTTAAACCTCTTTTATAAGTATGGATTTTGTGAAGCGCATTTTTTATAATTTTGGTAATGAATCACTGCACACAATATACACGCAAAAGCTCATTGGTTCATGAACATTGTTAACATATGTATATTTTGAGACTTGAGCATTAACTGGCTTAAGTAAGCTTTCAAAATTAGCGTAAATGACTTTCGGGCAATTTAAACATATTTTGAGTATTTTTAAATTTCAATACAACTGGATCATCTACATCATCTTTAGGCATTACAGCTCGGGCTGGGTTTTTTATTACAGCACATTAATTTATGTTCTTAAAATTTGTTATATTTAAATCTACCCCTAAATATGGAAAGACACTTTTGCATATAGTAACTTTTTTGTTCATGTTTTGAAATTTGACTTGATAACAATCTACTAAATTGTGTTATATAGCAATAATGACTAATACCCTGATCATTTCTAATCATAAGCAAATCAATATGCGTTGACCTTTCATTTTCAGTTATCCATTAAGGGATATACAAGGTTTTTTTTCGTCTAATACCATAAACATTTGACACTTATAGTATTGTTTATTTTTTCAAATTTATTATTTTGATTTTATCGGTGTAGGAAATGGAATATCTTATCCCATCAAAATTAGAGTTTATTACAAATGCATTATAACGCATTAATCTATCCTATTCTCTATCTTGTACCGGGTCGTTTTTTTTGACGGTTACATTTCGTTTTTTCGTCGTGGTACTGCCGGGCTGCCTGAGATTCGCTCGTTGCCCGGCGTTTCGCCATTACTTTGGTGGCAGTTGGCTCGGACTGGTCGTTCCGTGTTCCAGCCTTTGTCTGTCGGGTTGGCGTTGTGTGGATTGTTCTAGTAGTTTCTCTAGCGGTCTCGAACGAATCCTACCATGCCGAGGCTAGAGGCTCCCTAAACGTAAGTGTTCATTTTTAATTTCTAATATCTAATCACCCTTTTGGTGAAAATACTTTGTTTGATAATATTTGGGTTTATTTGTCATTTCTCAGGGTTTTTTTAAAATTGTTTGCTTTCGTCTAGATATTGGTTAACTAAGGTTCGGCCATGTGCTCAATGTTACCTTTTTTAACATTAATTGCTTTATTATATCTGGTTCTTATATTTAATAGTAGTTCTGTTTAATGTTTTGTTGAGCCTTTTTCAGTTGGAGTTACGATTTACCAATATCTTTGTTAATTGACAATAACCCTAGCCTATCTGTTTAGTTTGATTTTTCATGTTATAACATATTGTCCTGTATCCATAGCTAGTTTTCGATTTACATTTTTAGTTCCGCTTATACGTAATTAATTCTTTGGCTTAATTTGTTAAGTTGTAGTTGTCTAAATCGTTTTCGAACATAACTTTTCATAGCCTATAAATGGATCTTTGAATTTTCTCAATATCGGGTTTTGTTGAGTGTGCTTCCAATCATGTATATTTTTGTCTGTTCTTGTGTTGTTTTGGCCATTTCATGTTATTAGTGTTATGTCATAGTATTTTTGTTGTTGTGGCTGGACCTGTTTTAATGTGCTGTCTTGTTGTTGCCTTGACAGTCCAGGGTCCATTCAGTAGGGCGTTTCAACCCTCAGCCTGTCGTCCGCCGGCAAAGTCTCCATCCTACCACACTGCGAGATGGCCCTGGTGGACCATGTTATTTGAGCGGAGCTGTGCCCTCTCTGCCCTCCCTACATCTTTGGGTAGAAGTCTTCAGTCTCAGGTCAGTGCGTTCCATGTTGTTCTTTCCGGCGGTCTGTGCAGGGGGTTTTGCTTTTATATATACAAATAAACGAAGAAAAAAAATAGAAGTGAAAGATAAAAAAAAGAAGAAAAAAAATTGTGTGGAACTATTTAATTTTGGTCCTAGGCCTAAACTGGATTGGACAAAGTGATTTTGCAACAGCCATGGGGACCTATATGTGTATTTTTTTTTTTATTAAAGGGGATAAAAACGAAATACAAAAGGAAACTTTAGTGTAATACTTATTGTTATTTAGGTTGTAATTAGTTAATTTTGTGTTAATAGAGTTTCGTAGAGTTTATATTTGTTAGGTCCCTACGTTAATTATGTTGTTATTTTTGTTTATGCTTTAGGCCTATGATTTAGTTATTATTTATTTTTTCGTTTGTTTTGTATTATTGAGGTCAGGGGATGCTGAAGAACGGTACCGTGTTTTATTTTTTTTAAATTGTTTAATTTTTTAAACTCACCAAAAGGGGTGATTATTGTTCTTTGCTTAACTTCTTATTCGGAGCTGCAGGGATTCCGGGCTTACTCCCTCCCTGGCCTCGTGTGGTGAATCAGGGGATGTGGTGTAAATTGCCGGGGGGTTATTTGGGGTTTATCAAAATTGTTCCTAATAAATTTGGTCACTTTTAAATTGTTAATAATTTTGTCTTACGTTCTGGGGGGTCTCAGGCTAAACTTGCGATAGGCCAAGTAGTTGTTAATTGTTAATTCTGGTACTTGTAGAGTTAAGTGTTTTTGTGGTTTTGTGTTATCATTGGTTATGTTAGTGTTTATTGTAGTTATTAACTGCCGGATTAATGTTGTGGCCTTCTGCCCTGCAAGTTTATTTTGTTTAATTGAAATAAAATTAGTGTTGCTCTGCTGCCAAGTGTTTTTTGACCCTCAACTTGCCACCTTGATCCCATCGCTTTGACTTGTTTTGAGCCATCCCACGGTTCGGGACACCGCTTTCAGTTTGGGGGGGGGAGGGATGGGTTTTCTCCGAATTCTCTCCTGTATGTAACATAGTGACATAAAAGTGCCCATTTAAAACAATAATTATGATTATTATTGTGTGGATTGATAACGGCTTTTTTATTTTCAATATCAGGTGGTAGTGGTAGAAATGTACTTCCCCCTAATGTTCTAAATCTGTTAATTCTAAATGATACCATCTACACATAACAAACTCCAACCACTACCTCGACCTTCATAATCAGACTCCTCTCTACATATTTTAGAAAATAATGCATGTAATATACCATCATGATCACTTTCTTTAAACAACGCAATGTTCTTTGTTTTGAATGCTCGGTCTTGTCGCTCTTGTGTATGCGGTTTTGCATATGTACATTCAACTAGTATGTTAAATTTGATAGAACCAAATATTTTAACTTGATCTACTAAAATTGATCGCATATCATCTTTATGCAATGTTAATAACATGCAAATATCCTTAGCGTATTGATTGTTATTTTTTAAATTTCCTTTGAATGCTTTCTCTAATTCAACAAAATGATTTAATTCTCTAACTGTACTAATTCTAACCCTCTTATTCCTTGCATCATTAATCAATATTACGTCATTTTCTAAACTATTTTCAGGATCTACGGCAGAAACATTCATTACATCTTCATCACCATCATCAACCTCCATTGGAACAGTCGTAATAATTTTTCTCTTTTTTAATGGAAGATGGGAATACATCTGAAAAGAAAAAAAAAACTACACTCTAAACCATTACTAAAACACAACTAAACATTTATAATATTTCAGCGAAAGAATCTACTTCGTTTCCTTGTATCTTTATCATCATTTTCTTCAAACTCGGTGATTTTAGCATCTTTAAATTTCAGTATTCGTTTTGCCTGTTTTGACCAAACATTGCTAACTGCTATAAAGGAGTCGTCCTTTTCATCATCCACTAAGAATATTGCCTTTTTCCAAACCTTCGTCCAATGTTGCAACGGCTTAACCCCCTTTAGATCGTCACAATCGGTTATTTCGACTTTTATCAAATATTTTCCGGTCTCACCTGGAGTAACACATTTTCTAGTCACATCATCGTTTCTTACTGTAATCTGTTGACCGATTGTGAACTTTTTTGATTTCAATTTACTAGAACATTTTTTTCCAAAAAGCCCAAACAGTTCATCGTCGTCATCACCATTCTCATCATCGTCCATTTCATTATCATTTAAACAATGTGTGTGCAGGCGTTTTCTAGATTTTGCAGGTGTTGTGATTTTATCCTCTTCGTCACTAATTTCAATCAATGTCATTTTGGTTATAATTTCTTGTACTATATCTTTAAAAAGTTTCACAACTTCAACAGAGTAGCGATTTTGGGCAAAAACCTGAAGTGCTGGCTTTGCATATGACATGATTTCATTGTAATCTCTTTCTAGCTCATTCACCTCTTCCAATTTCTCTTGCGACAAACCGCTATTCGTGGCAATGCCCGTACAAATTGAATTACTGACCATTTTCAAATTGAAATAAAGCGTGGTCAATTCAACATTCATCAAATCGGAAACCTTTTTTCTGACATCAAAGATAACCTTCTCCCACAGGTTCACAGATGTTAGTCTTATTAATATCAACAAATTGACAACGCCTTTTAAATCATAGCTGTCAGGTTTAGTTGTACTAGGATTAGAGGGTACCTTAGGCTTAGAGGTTCTTGTTGTTCGAGGCTTGGGCTGTTGAGTTGATGGAATCGGATTACTAGGACCTTCATCTAAATCTTGGAGTTGCCGCTCAACAGTTTCCTCCAAAAGTTGGGTTTGAGTGTTTTCCATAACTATGAAAAAAGGGAAAAAAATAAATTTATAACTAAAAATTATTACGGCTAAGACAAAACCCATACCTAATCACTAATCAAACTTAAGACTATTAAAACATAAAGTCTCAAACAAAATGTGAACAATTAGAATCAAGAATGACTGTAGACCAAAACCCTAAGACTATTAAAACATAGAGTCTAAAATACTACAATTAACTAAAAACCCCTAATAGATTACTACAAAGTGGGAACAAATAGAATCAAATATTTCTTCCAGGAATTAAAGGATATTTATCTAATTCTACCAATAGAGGCTCGGCTATTCTTTCACAAATTAGTTGCGCTATTTTTTGTCCTCTTTTGACTCGATAAGTGTGATCTGAATGGTTGATAAGCAATACTGATACATTTCCTAAAAATTCTCTCTCTATAACCCCAGCTCCCACATCGATGAAATGATTGACTGCTAAGCCCGATCTCGGTGCTATCCTACCATACGTCCCCTCTGGTAATACTATGGCCAAATCAGTTGGTATCAATGTTTTATCATATGGAGAAATAAGACAATCATAAGGACTGAACAAATCATATCCAGCGGAATTTGAACTAGCCTTAATGGGTGAATAGGCATTACCAGTTAATTTTAAAAATCCTAACGAATTATTACTAAGAGACATACTGTTGCTTTTTTTCCTGGGGTGAAACTTTGAACAGAGTTGTAGGATTGTTGACAGGTTAGTGTAGCTGGAAGACTATCTGAAAAAAAAACCAAGCATTTTATTTATCAAAATAAAACGCAGTATTGTTGGTTTAATTAAGTTTGTTTGATTTAAAAAAGAGGTAAATATTCATAACTACAAAACTTCGAATAAAAAAACCTACTTCATGGATAATATGAAATTGAAACCATTTATTTTATTTAATATTAATAACCAAAATATTAAAGTTAATTACATGGGAAATATGAACATATCATAGAGTCACTTAAGGAGTTTCGTTAACACCGCAAGGTATCAGCTCCTTAAACAATCAACTTGAAGAGTTTCGTTAACACCGCAAGGTATCAGCTCTTCAAACACGAATTACTTAAGGAGTTTCGTTAACACCGCAAGGTATCAGCTCCTTAAACGATCAACTTGAAGAGTTTCGTTAACACCGCAAGGTATCAGCTCTTCAAACACGAATTACTTAAGGAGTTTCGTTAACACCGCAAGGTATCAGCTCCTTAAACAATCAACTTGAAGAGTTTCGTTAACACCGCAAGGTATCAGCTCTTCAAACACGAATTACTTAAGGAGTTTCGTTAACACCGCAAGGTATCAGCTCCTTAAACGATCAACTTGAAGAGTTTCGTTAACACCGCAAGGTATCAGCTCTTCAAACACGAATTACTTAAGGAGTTTCGTTAACACCGCAAGGTATCAGCTCCTTAAACAATCAACTTGAAGAGTTTCGTTAACACCGCAAGGTATCAGCTCTTCAAACACGAATTACTTAAGGAATTTCGTTAACACCGCAAGGTATCAGCTCCTTAAGAAGTATAAAGAGAGAGCACTCGCCAAATAAACTGCTGGAGCACTAAAGTGAAGCTGCTGGTGCACCAAAATTAGAACACCAAATAAACTGCTCGAGCACTAAAGTGAAGCTGCTGACGCACCAAAAATTAGAACTTGTCAAGAGTTAAAGTTTGAGACTGAAAAATAAAATTAAAAAATTGGTTATCTAAATTTTAACTATAGTCTTTATTACAAACATTAATTTAATTAAATAGTATATTATTTAACAGTTTAAAGATTTAGTCTGTTTAACGATGATTTAATGAAAGGTTAGTCAGCAATTACTTTTAGTACAATTGGTTTAATACATTATTAAATGAAATATGGAGAAAAAATAATCTTTCTAAATATTTAACTATAGTCTTTATTATAAACATTAATTTAATTAAATAGTATATTATTTAACAGTTTAAAGATTTAGTCTGTTTAACGATGATTTAATGAAAGGTTAGTCAGCAATTACTTTTAGTACAATTGGTTTAATACATTATTAAATGAAATATGGAGAAAAAATAATCTTTCTAAATATTTAACTATAGTCTGTCTTTATTATAAACATTAATTTAATTAAATAGTATATTATTTAACACTTTAAAGCTTTAGTCTGTTTAACGATGATTTAATGAAAGGTTATTCAGCAATTACTTTTAGTGCAATTGATTTAATACATTGTTAAATGAAACATGGAACGTTAAAATAAAGTAAATAAGATTAAAAAAAAAACGTATTTAATAGAAATAGGGTATGAAATATTTAACTATAGTCTTTGATATAAACATTATTTAAACATTTATAAAGCAAATTTAAATCTTTTATAAAAATTCAAAAAAATTTTATACAAAACTTAAGTGCGTATCAAATACCAGTATAAAACATGAAGCTATCTCTCACAAACATCTCATAATATATCATATTTATAAATTTTAACTTACTATAATAATGATAAATAAACAAAGTGAAATTGCAGAATGGATTGCAGATAATAGCAAAACTGCATCATTAAATAAACTTTTCTAACAATCCCTATGCAATATATAACATTTTTGGGAAAATAGTTTGAAAACTAATTAAATACATTTGTATTTGTTAATTAAGTTGGTTACATGAAAAATATGAATGTAAATTAATCTTCTTATTAACAGAAAATCTATAAAAAACCAAAAAAACTTGGAATAAAAATGCAAGATTTAACAAAAGTTACTCACCAGATTCACTATCTGCTGTGTGAATAAAGACAAAGAGGTTCCGGGCGAACCGTTGGTCTCTTGTCTGTGAAACTGCAGATGCTGCCATCTTGAAATATTGGTGTATTTATACCAATAAAATGACGTCAATTGAACATGTGTCCGAGCGCGTGCAAGGGATTAGTAAACAATAGTAAACTTGACCTCTGGGGTCAACACGTGGTGGTGTCCGAGCGCGTGCAAGGGACTAGTAAACAATGGTAAACTTGACCTCTGGGGTCAACACGTGGTGATAAATTTGTAAACAATAACAGTACAAAGTCCAAGGTTGGGCCGGGACCGGCACTGCTACACTACTGGTGGTCCATCCTTGCGGCGTTGCCTTAACGAGCACTGACCAAGAGAGGAGCTCACCAGTGTGTACACTGAGTTGTAGGATGATTTGACAACCATGTTCAGTCCACAAGCGCTCGGCAAGTTCGTGGCATTGTGAAACGAACAATCCATGTATAATTTAGCTATGTATGCTTATTTTTGTGTCTTTTTTACATACTTAATCCATTCTTAGTGGCCACAATATGAAGTAGTAAGGTCATATGAAGTATGTTGTGAGATGGAATTTATGGAATGTTGTTAACTCTGCAATTTATAAAACCTGACACATCTAGTTTTATGAATTTTCACAACAGAACAATAATTTCATCATTATACTTTATTTACTACTAAATTATCTGCCTTTTCCATTGAAAGCGTTCTTTTATTACATAGCATTTTCACTGTATGTAAAACACCCAGGATTAAAATACTATACCAAATGTTTAGTGTTAATAATATTCTAAACTAATAATTTATATAGTTTTACAGATTTATAAAATACAACAAATTAAGATATGAGCAACATTATGTAGAATGATGTTTGATCAGTTTGATAAATGTATATATCAATAGCCAAACTTGTAAATATATGGAGGATTTTAAGTTAAATACTTTTTTCAATGCACATATAATATATAGTTTACATAATATTAGGGGTTGGGATGAAGTCGCTATATTCATTCAACTAGCATGTAACCGAATCAGAATACAAATTCATTATCAAATCAGAAACCACGAATTTTTCTATACTATAAATATTTTCATTGCAACTTTTTTAAATTCAATAACTTGTATTTCCTATTTATACATACAATGTTACTATTGTTGATCATATAGATAAGCAAATATATTACTTTGTTTTTTAATCTAAATTGAATTCTATTAGACGATTTTCTTGGCCGAAAATACTAAATATAACTTGTCTTAATACTTTCTGTTAACACTTTTATTTAAATCTTAGTTTTCTTTTATATATGAATTTTCAACAACAACTGTTCCAAAGGCTACAAGTACCCTATAGATTCATAAACAGGCGTTTATAATGGATAATCAGTAGTATTTATTTTTAATTTGCATCCATACTACAGAAAGATTCTTGTTCTTCTTCAGTTCTTGTACTTGTTGTCAATTGTTGAAAAAATATTTAGTTAAAAAAATATTTAGTAAAATTAGTAATAATCGCCAACTCTATGTATATAAATGTGACCTCCTTTTAAAAAAGGAACATACTGTTTTCAATCTTACAATTTCATCTTGTTATTAGGGCAGTAGATTCTGATAACATGTGTCTGTTTTTCAGCTGGCTTAAAGTAGCATAATTAAACATTGGTATTGGTGAATACAATTTAATTGTTGGAATATGTATTTAACCTGTAAGTTCAAGGCACGTGCTTTATATTCAATCCTGAGAAACAATAAACTATTAATTTTAGTTATAATCAGTTCAAACTTCCAGATTGGTTTCTTACGAAAATTACCCATCCCCTTTTAGAAATACTAAATAGTAGTTATCATTTTTCCATTCCTTAATAAATAACATGTAGAAGCTACTCGAAATTAATGTTTAGTTGACATCACTTTGTAAGGTGTATTTACAATAAATATTCACACAAAACAATACATCAAAATTTAAAAGAAATCTTAGCATTTAAATATGGTCTGAAAATTGAATCCATTAAATCAAAGTACAAAATTCTACCTTAAACTGTTTTTAAATTCCTTTCAATTTGTATATTTAGGGAACTCTAACTGTAATTAAAATACGTACATAAATAACTATAACCAATCTGGTAGTAGGTGTGTATTGGTGTTTTTCTATCATGATTTCGTCATATTTTGTTAAGCTGAAATATTAGTGTAGCACTGTTTATCCGAAGTGAACTCAGTAAAGACCACTAACAACATTAGGCCTCTTGTGAAAAAGAGTTCAGGTCATGTTTTCTCTTACACTGTTCACGGCTATTGTCTCTTACTGTTTAACCGAAGTGAGCTCAGTAAAGACCACTAACAACATTAGGCCTCTTGTGAAAAAGAGGTCAGGTTATGTTTTATCTTACACTGTTCATGGCTATTGTCTCTTACTGTTTAACCGAAGTGAGCTCAGTAAAGACCACTAACAACATTAGGTCTCTTGTGAAAAAGAGGTCAGGTTATGTTTTATCTTACACTGTTCATGGCTATTGTCTCTTACTGTTTATCCGAAGTGAGCCCAGTAAAGACCACTAACAACATTAGGTCTCTTGTGAAAAAGAGGTCAGGTTATGTTTTATCTTACACTGTTCATGGCTATTGTCTCTTACTGTTTATCCAAAGTGAGCTCAGTAAAGACCACTAACAACATTAGGCCTCTTGTGATATGGAGGTCAAGTCATGTTTTGTCTTACACTGTTCATGGCTATTGTCTCTTACTATTTATCCGAAGTGAGCTCAGTAAAGACCACTAACAACATTAGGCCTCTTGTGAAAAAGAGGTCAGGTTATGTTTTATCTTACACTGTTCACGGCTATTGTCTCTTACTGTTTAACCGAAGTGAGCTCAGTAAAGACCACTAACAACATTAGGTCTCTTGTGAAAAAGAGGTCAGGTTATGTTTTATCTTACACTGTTCATGGCTATTGTCTCTTACTGTTTATCCAAAGTGAGCTCAGTAAAGACCACTAACAACGCTAAGCCTCTTGTGATATGGTGGTCAAGTCATGTTTTGTCTTACACTGTTCATGGCTATTGTCTCTTACTGTTTATCCAAAGTGAGCTCAGTAAAGACCACTAACAACATTAGGCCTCTTGTGAAAAAGAGGTCAGGTTATGTTTTATCTTACACTGTTCATGGCTATTGTCTCTTACTGTTTATCCGAAGTGAGCTCAGTAAAGACCACTAACAACGCTAAGCCTCTTGTGATATGGAGGTCAAGTCATGTTTTGTCTTACACTGTTCATGGCTATTGTCTCTTACTGTTTATCTGAAGTGAGCTCAGTAAAGACCACTAACAACATTAGGCCTCTTGTGAACAAGAGGTCAGGTTATGTTTTATCTTACACTGTTCATGGCTATTGTCTCTTACTGTTTAACCGAAGTGAGCTCAGTAAAGACCACTAACAACATTAGGTCTCTTGTGAAAAAGAGGTCAGGTTATGTTTTATCTTACACTGTTCATGGCTATTGTCTCTTACTGTTTAACCGAAGTGAGCTCAGTAAAGACCACTAACAACATTAGGTCTCTTGTGAAAAAGAGGTCAGGGTATGTTTTATCTTACACTGTTCATGGCTATTGTCTCTCACTGTTTAACCGAAGTGAGCTCAGTAAAGACCACTAACAACATTAGGTCTCTTGTGAAAAAGAGGTCAGGTTATGTTTTATCTTACACTGTTCATGGCTATTGTCTCTTACTGTTTATCCAAAGTGAGCTCAGTAAAGACCACTAACAACGCTAAGCCTCTTGTGATATGGAGGTCAAGTCATGTTTTGTCTTACACTGTTCATGGCTATTGTCTCTTACTGTTTATCCGTAGTGAGCTCAGTAAAGACCACTAACAACATGAGGCCTCTTGTGAAAAAGAGGTCAGGTTATGTTTTATCTTACACTGTTCACGGCTATTGTCTCTTACTGTTTAACCAAAGTGAGCTCAGTAAAGACCACTAACAACATTAGGTCTCTTGTGAAAAAGAGGTCAGGTTATGTTTTATCTTACACTGTTCATGGCTATTGTCTCTTACTGTTTATCCAAAGTGAGCTCAGTAAAGACCACTAACAACGCTAAGCCTCTTGTGATATGGAGGTCAAGTCATGTTTTGTCTTACACTTTTCATGGCTATTGTCTCTTACTGTTTATCCGAAGTGAGCTCAGTAAAGACCACTAACAACATTAGGCCTCTTGTGAAAAAGAGGTCAGGTTATGTTTTATCTTACACTGTTCATGGCTATTGTCTCTTACTGTTTATCCGAAGTGAGCTCAGTAAAGACCACTAACAACGAACGCTAAGCCTCTTGTGATATGGAGGTCAAGTCATGTTTTGTCTTACACTGTTCATGGCTATTGTCTCTTACTGTTTATCCGAAGTGAGCTCAGTAAAGACCACTAACAACATTAGGCCTCTTGTGAACAAGAGGTCAGGTTATGGTTTATCTTACACTGTTCATGGCTATTGTCTCTTACTGTTTAACCGAAGTGAGCTCAGTAAAGACCACTAACAACATTAGGTCTCTTGTGAAAAAGAGGTCAGGTTATGTTTTATCTTACACTGTTCATGGCTATTGTCTCTTACTGTTTATCCAAAGTGAGCTCAGTAAAGACCACTAACAACGCTAATCCTCTTGTGATATGGAGGTCAAGTCATGTTTTGTCTTACACTGTTCATGGCTATTGTCTCTTACTGTTTATCTGAAGTGAGCTCAGTAAAGACCACTAACAACATTAGGCCTCTTGTGAAAAAGAGGTCAGGTTATGTTTTATCTTACACTGTTCATGGCTATTGTCTCTTACTGTTTATCCGAAGTGAGCTCAGTAAAGACCACTAACAACATTAGGTCTCTTGTGAAAAAGAGTTCAGGTCATGTTTTGTCTTACACTGTTCACGGCTATTGTCTCTTACTGTTTATCCGAAGTGAGCTCAGTAAAGACCACTAACAACATTAGGTCTCTTGTGAAAAAGAGGTCAGGTTATGTTTTATCTTACACTGTTCATGGCTATTGTCTCTTACTGTTTATCCAAAGTGAGCTCAGTAAAGACCACTAACAACGCTAAGCCTCTTGTGATATGGAGGTCAAGTCATGTTTTGTCTTACACTGTTCATGGCTATTGTCTCTTACTGTTTATCCGAAGTGAGCTCAGTAAAGACCACTAACAACGCTAAGCCTCTTGTGATATAGCGGTCAGGTCATGTTTCTCTTACACTGTTAATAGCTATTGTCTGTTACTGTTTATCCAAAGTGAGCTCAGTAAAGACCACTAACAACATTAGGCCTGTTGTGATATAGAGGTCAGATCATGTTTTGTCTTACACAAAAATCTTTTTAGTTTTTTTTTTTTTATTTTGTGAAGTTTTTGTGTTTAAAAACTCTTAAGGATAAATTGAATGATAAATATAATGAAGTACCCTTTTATTCATTTTTATAAAAATATATGACCGGTTTCGGCTCTTAGGACATCTTCAGATAGTAAATAATATAACCTAAAATAAATTAACAAATTATAAAAATAAAACAGATGAAAATAACATAACATATGATTAATTTAATGTGTGGGTAAGTTGAATTTTACTTTTTGATTCTTATGTATTTTAATTTCTCTTATTTTTTCGTATATAGGATTGTTCATGTTAATTTGTGTATTTAATATGTTCTTTGGTTCATTATAATTGTTTATTAATATGTGTAAATTTTCGTTTGTATTCATTTTTTCTCCTTTCTTCTCGTATTCTAAAACTGTAACATTTTCATTTATATTTTGATAACTGTGATTTGACTGGAGAATATGTTCTGCAAAGTTAGATTCATTTGATGTTGAGTTGTTGTTTCTTATGGCTTGAATGTGTTCTTTGTAACGTAAATTAAATGTTCTTCCAGTTTGTCCTATGTAAAAAGAATTGCATTCTGAGCATTTTATTTTATATATTACAGATTTGTCATATTTGTTATTCTTGTTTTCTTTGTTGGATAATTTGTTAATTAAAGTAAAATTATTGTTCTTTGTTTTGTAACTGAGTGTATATTTACTGTGTTAAAATGTCTTTCTAATAGCTTTATTCATTTTTGTATTGTAAGGAACAATAATAACTTTTTTCTTTTCTTTTTCTTCCATTTTGTTATTTTTGTTTCTTTTTATTCTTTTTATAATTTTGTCAACAATTGTCGGATTGTAACCATTTTTCGAAGCTAAGTATTTTATTGTTCTTTTTTCTTCTTCATAATCATAGTTTTGCATTGGGACGTTTAACATTCTGTTAATCATTGATCTAAAACTAGATAATTTGTACTTCCATGGGTGGTTAGAATTATATGGAATTAGTAGGTCACTTTGGGTTGATTAAATTTAATGTTCTTCCAGTAGGACAAACTGGAAGAACATTTAATTTACGTTACAAAGAACACATACAAGCCATAAGAAACAACAACTCAACATCAAATAAATTTAACTTTGCAGAACATATTCTCCAGTCAAATCACAGTTATCAAAATATAAATGAAAATGTTACAGTTTTAGAATACGAGAAGAAAGGAGAAAAAATGAATACAAAAGAAAATTTACACATATTCATAAACAATTATAATGAGCCAAAGAACATATTAAATACACAAATTAACATGGACATTCCTATATACGAAAAAATAAGAGAAATTAAAAAAACATAAGAATCAAAAAGTAAAATTCATCTTACCCACACATTAAATTAATCATATGTTATGTTATTTTCATCTGTTTTATTTTTATAATTTGTTAATTTATTTTAGGTTATATTATTTACTATCTGAAGATGGCCTAAGAGCCGAAACCGGTCATATATTTTTATAAAAATTAATAAAAGGGTATTTCATTATATTTATCATTCGATTTATTAAAATAGTAGCCCTAACGTGAACTAGTTTATACATCTTAAGGATACTTGTTTCTTATAAACTCAAAATTGCAATACGGAATTCATTTTTGCGAAGGAAAGTCAAATATCCAATAACAAAAATAATAACAGTGCAGAATGATTATATTACGATTATAATATTAGATTAAAAGAGAGAATTATCTTTTGAAATATTTAAACAACTCAATACTTTTTTAAAGCAATTATACATCTTCAAAGTTCTCTGAATTTTGTTTATTTGTAGTGGCAATAATGAAACCGAGCGTATAATGCACAGTCAGTAGAATACACGCAGTAGAACAGCCAGTTTAATTAATAAGATAACCAAAAGTCTCAAAATCCTTCGTGGCAAGACATCTTATATTTTTAGGTGCAAAGATGTTTTATTAAATACCAGCCAACTTTAAATTGTGTAGAACACATATTATTTATCAAAATAAAGTAAAACGATGGTTTTTAGTTTTGAAGACATGTCACAAATGGTATATATCCTGAGGCATCCAAAACTAATAACTGGTTGTAAATAGGTTTTAAATAGTTATTTAAATATTATTATAAGTATGTATATGTTTAGACTTTTTGTTGTTGTTGTTAAAAATGTGTTAAAATTTATTAGTTTTTAATTTTTTATTAGAAATAAATCTTTTATTATTTTTTTATTATTTATTATTATAAACTTCGTAAAAATACAGAATAAAATTATAAACACAAAATACGATTTTTTTCTTTTTTCCCATCTACGGGTATTTCGTATTCTCAGAGTTGGTTGATGTGATAAACAAATATCGTTGTTATCAGTATACAGAAGATAATGTAGTAGGAAGAATATATAAGTTGGAACGGTAGAGAGATTTTCCCAGAGGGCTTTCTCAGATTACAACATCAAGATTGTGATCATCGAGCAATATCGACATATCTCTTGAATACAGAACACAATATAGTAGCAAGAATATATAACATAGAAGATTAGGGAGATTTTACCAGAATATAGAGAAGTTTTGTAGATTACACCATCAAGATTGTGATCAGTGAACAGTATCGACATTTGTCTTGATAAGGCAACTGAGCTGTCTCGCTCAGACAGCTGCAGAACGACCACACTTCACAAAGAGGTTTCCCAGATTACAGCATCGAGATGTTGATCAGCGAGCAGTATCAACATATCTCTTGATAAGGCAACTGAGACGTCTCGCTCAGACAGCTACAGGATGACCGGACTTCACACAGAGGTTTCCCAGATTACAGAATCGACATTTTGATCAGCGAGCAGTATCAACATATATCTTGAATAGGCAACTGAGACGTCTCGCTCAGACAGCTACAGGATGACCGGACTTCACACAGAGGTTTCCCAGATTACAGAATCGACATTTTGATCAGCGAGCAGTATCAACATATATCTTGAATATGCAACTGAGATGTCTCGCTCAGACAGTTACAGGATGACCGCATTTCACAGAGAGGTTTCCCAGATTACAACATCAAGATTGTGATCATCGAGCAATATCGACATATCTCTTGAATACAGAACACAATATAGTAGCAAGAATATATAACATAGAAGATTAGGGAGATTTTACCAGAATATAGAGAAGTTTTGTAGATTACACCATCAAGATTGTGATCAGTGAACAGTATCGACATTTGTCTTGATAAGGCAACTGAGCTGTCTCGCTCAGACAGCTGCAGAACGACCACACTTCACAAAGAGGTTTCCCAGATTACAGCATCGAGATGTTGATCAGCGAGCAGTATCAACATATCTCTTGAATAGGCAACTGAGACGTCTCGCTCAGACAGCTACAGGATGACCGGACTTCACACAGAGGTTTCCCAGATTACAGAATCGACATTTTGATCAGCGAGCAGTATCAACATATATCTTGAATAGGCAACTGAGACGTCTCGCTCAGACAGCTACAGGATGACCGGACTTCACACAGAGGTTTCCCAGATTACAGAATCGACATTTTGATCAGCGAGCAGTATCAACATATATCTTGAATATGCAACTGAGATGTCTCGCTCAGACAGTTACAGGATGACCGCATTTCACAGAGAGGTTTCCCAGATTACAGCATCGACATGTTGATCAGCGAGCAGTATCAACATATCTCTTGATAAGGCAACTGAGCTGTCTCGCTCAGACAGCTACAGAATGACTACACTTCACAGAAAGTTTTCCCAGAATACAGCATCGAGGTTGAAATCAGCGAGCAGTATCAACACATCTCTTGATAAGGCAACTGAGCTGGCTCGCTCAGACAGCTGCAGAACGACCACACTTCACAAAGAGGTTTCCCAGATTACAGCATCGAGATGTTGATCAGCGAGCAGTATCAACATATCTCTTGAATAGGCAACTGAGACGTCTCGCTCAGACAGCTACAGGATGACCGGACTTCACACAGAGGTTTCCCAGATTACAGAATCGACATTTTGATCAGCGAGCAGTATCAACATATATCTTGAATAGGCAACTGAGACGTCTCGCTCAGACAGCTACAGGATGACCGGACTTCACACAGAGGTTTCCCAGATTACAGAATCGACATTTTGATCAGCGAGCAGTATCAACATATATCTTGAATATGCAACTGAGATGTCTCGCTCAGACAGTTACAGGATGACCGCATTTCACAGAGAGGTTTCCCAGATTACAGCATCGACATGTTGATCAGCGAGCAGTATCAACATATCTCTTGATAAGGCAACTGAGCTGTCTCGCTCAGACAGCTACAGAATGACTACACTTCACAGAAAGTTTTCCCAGAATACAGCATCGAGGTTGAAATCAGCGAGCAGTATCAACACATCTCTTGATAAGGCAACTGAGCTGTCTCGCCTAGACAGCTACAAGACGACTACACTTCACAGAGAGGTTTCCAAGATTACAACATCGAGATTGTAATCAGGGAACAGTATTGACATATATCTTGATAAAGCAACTGAGCTGTCTCGCTCAGACAGCTACAGGACGACCGCACTTCACTGCAAAGTTTCCCACATTACAACATCTAGATTGTGATCTGTGAACAGTATTGACATAACTTTTGAATTGACAATTGGTTTTGCTTTTGATATTTTGAACTCATGCGCCTAGTTTGGAAAAATATGTGAAAATAAAAACTTCAAACTAAATATTTTTATATTTTTTTACTAAACTAATTAGGAATTCGAAAAGTAATTCCAACGTACAATTTCATTCTTGATTAAATGCAATTTGTTTGGAAGAATCTGTTTAAAAATAATTGTTTAATTTTAATACTTGTGATATTATCTCCCTTTCGAAAATACAATTGTTCTTATGGGATTAAAACCATCATGGCCGACAGCCTCTGCAGACTCTTAAATCAAACATAAACTGGAGAGATGATCTCAATAACTTTTTCTATAAAAAAGATAGTAATATAATTAGAAATAATACAAATTTTTTTATAACTAATAACACATAAATGAAGGAGTGAGCTATTTTATAAATGTATGTTCAATTGTCCCAGCCCGAATTAAAATAAGTTATATTCAATGGCGTTGGTATATTTGAATGGAAAACTTAAAGTATTTTTAATGTAGGCTAATGTTATTGAGCTAAGACTTGTCAAAGCATTTTTAACATTCTTACTCTATTCCCAAGTGTTGATTTATTTCAGACTTTTATAATGCAGCTGCATATATTTCTTTGAACATATCAAAAGTATTATTTCCTTAAGAATTTGTATATAAAATTACATTTTTAACACATTAATATCCGTATATTTGTGTTGTCTATTCCATCAAATGTTTGAAGTAATGGTCGTTCAAAAGAGGCTTTTTTTTATTATCCTACTTTCTTTCCCTGATTAGAAGCAAATAATTCAGTGTTCCTATGCCATTTATCCAGAAGTCAGGTACTTCAATCCGGACACAGTATTTTGTTGGCTCAAGCGGCAGGAGTCATTACTGAAAACTAAAGCTTAGGATAACGACCACGTCAAGGTGTTATCTACAATATTTACATCACCAGACATAACGCCCATCGTCAGTGGTATCGCTGAGACTGAAGTGGCAATATAACCTCCCGGCTATATAGTCAAGACTATTGCCAACGACATACCGGCACTGAGACAGGTAATCATCACGCTTTCTAATTCTGTCTCTGAAAGAGACTCCACGAACTAAAAGACAAACCGGATTTTGACACGGTAAGAGGATATACATCATCTTTAAATACCACACCCCCTTAACCTATAAGGAAGGAACCTATATTATCAGCACGAGTGTGCTGAAATTGCTAAGTGTTCTGTAAGGAAGGACAATATTATACTTCACAATATCCCTGAATACACTAGTACAAACACTGATGAGAAGAAACCTCACGATCGTGCGCTAAATGTGCGTATATTTAGTGCCATTACCTTTGAACCACAGTGCTTTTCTTTCTATCGTTTTGGGCGCACATTTCCTCAGTCAATTCGATCATTAAAAATTATTTTTACAAATCCTGAATCTGCCAGGGACTTCTTCAAGAGATACTCTAAAGATCTTATGAATGATGATTCTTCATTAATTGTCTCTGCCTCTAACGACCGAACACCTTATGAATACTATACGAGGTGTTCATATTACTCGTACTTCATTTTATTAATATGATTATGGTGTGTGATTTTATTCACGTCCACAGCAAATCTTTAACATCACCAAGTTCTAAAAGACCAACAATGCTGGTAGATGGACTGTGACAATTTTGTGATCTCCCAGCTATGACAGCTATCACAAAGCATAAAGAGGCCCATTTGAGGACCAAGCTAATTTTAAAGGTATAGGTTATGTTTTAAATGTAGTATATTTTAACGCTGAAGGCTTGAGCAAGGCGAATAAATAATAAGGCGAATACTTATAAATAGTGTATCAGTAGGGTTCTTCATGAAAACAATGTTGATATCCTTGCACTCCAAGAGACCCATATCAAAAATAATAATAGTGAAAGAGACAATATTCCTGGATACAGACTTGTTGATTCCATTGGGCATAGGGTTTATGGTATTGCAACTTACGTGAAAGCATGACATAGACTGTGTCAGTTACGCATAAGAGCTCTGATGGTGACTTATTTGTCTTGGCAATCCAAGTGTAAGAAACTTCAATAATAAATTTTTATTAGCCTCGTAACATCCAGTAGTCTGAATATCCAAGTTTCGAACACCCTGACCTCAATGGAGGGGGGGAACACTGTGACTTTAATAGTCACCATAGCCAATGGGGCTACAATACCGATGATTTGAATATGAATGGCAGAAAGCTTACTGACTGGGCTGAAATGAATAACCTTTTCCTGATATTTGAAGCTAAAGATTCAGCCACTTTTTATTTAGCTCGTTTGCGTCGAGTTTACTAGTGCATTTAGTGATTACAAAACTTGCATTTGTAGTGAACTTTTACCAAAATAGTTACTTACTAGTTAATAAAGTATTAATAAAAGTAAAATACTTATATTTTTCATAATATTTACTAATAGAAAATATGGTATTGATGAGAAATTACTTAACCACTTCATCTAGTAGTGTGGCCAAGTGTTGAAAAGCAAAAAAAAATTAGTACTGTCTTGAAAAATGATTGATTATAATAAGCGGCTAGCCTTACGAAGCGTTTCTCTTTAGGACAAGAATATATATATATATACATATATATATATATATATATATATATATATATATATATATATCTTATAGTTTTATTCATACATATAACTGAAATAAAACTATATAACAATGTACTACTTTACAGAAGAAAAAAACAGTAATAACATTATTCTCTTTTGAATGACATATGACAATTCTTAATGGTGATTACAGGAATTTATCTGTAAAACAAGAAATAATACATAATTTAACTTCTCCATTTATTGATATTTATACTTATTAACTAAATAATATATTTTTCACTAATTATAATATTTTATAACTTTATATTGACGTAGGGTTTATAACTATATAAAGGGTGGGAAAATATATAGAAACGCTTTCACAACAACGTTAATTTTTTTCCATAGATAATTTGATAATTTAATATTTTTTTTGATAATTTTGTTCCATCAAGTATAATTTTGATCGGAATAATTTACTTAAAACCGTTAAATAGCGGAGAAATAACATTGTTAAAATTAGTTACTTTGAAATTCAAATGACCACTACTCTGGAAAGGATAGACCTTTCGAAGTCCGGTTTGTGGCAATTAATTTCTCTTGAATAGACCTTTCATTTGATATCAAACTCGACCTAGGATTACGTTGAAGATTTTCGTTCAACTCCTCATCGGCCGTCCCCCTGAAAAAGATGAAATGTTGCTAATGTTGTCAAAACGTATGTCCTTTGTAACCATGATCATGTACAAGAGTTCACTTTTACAAGAGAAGTCAAACAAAACCTGTGAAAGCGTTTCCATATTTGTTCCACCCTGTATAACTTTTATACACTGTACTTACTGTACCAACAAACTGTAGCTAAAGTGAAAATCAGAACTAACATTGAGCATCAACTTGCTGGATCGTCGTGGGTAGCCAACACACGGTTTGACGGTCTAAATAAGTTTCTAATATCAGACTATATGGTTATCGGAGCATCAACTTGCTGGATCGTCGTGGGTAGCCAACACACGGTTTGACGGTCTAAATAAGTTTCTAATATCAGACTATATGGTTATCGGAGCATCAACTTGCTGGATCGTCGTGGGTAGCCAACACACGGTTTGACGGTCTAAATAAGTTTCTAATATCAGACTATATGGTTATCGGAGCATCAACTTGCTGGATCGTCGTGGGTAGCCAACACACGGTTTGACGGTCTAAATAAGTTTCTAATATCAGACTATATGGTTATCGGAGCATCAACTTGCTGGATCGTCGTGGGTAGCCAACACACGGTTTGACGGTCTAAATAAGTTTCTAATATCAGACTATATGGTTATCGGAGCATCAACTTGCTGGATCGTCGTGGGTAGCCAACACACGGTTTGACGGTCTAAATAAGTTTCTAATATCAGACTATATGGTTATCGGAGCATCAACTTGCTGGATCGTCGTGGGTAGCCAACACACGGTTTGACGGTCTAAATAAGTTTCTAATATCAGACTATATGGTTATCGGAGCATCAACTTGCTGGATCGTCGTGGGTAGCCAACACACAGTTTGACGGTCTAAATAAGTTTCTAATATCAGACTATATGGTTATCGGTGTAATATCTTCCTCGTAAAGAATGAACCATGTTGAGTCACTTTCACACGGCTGTAGGAAGATGCAACAACTGGAAATATAAGTGAGTAATTACGTGATTGTGGAGTCGAAGTTCAAACACATATCACATAGTTAATTACTGGCCTTTGCGTTATTTAGGATAAGCGTTAAATGGTTACGAAACGTTTATTTAGATTAATATTTAAACACTAAGACAAAAGTACTTTGTATTGTAGGTGTTCTTTTATTTATATATTATTTATTGATCTGTTTTTCCTTTGTTTTTAATTGTTATTGATCATTAGTTTGGTAACTGTATTTGAAGCCAAATATACAGGGTGTAACAAAACTCTCTACACAAACTATAGGATATTGTTCCTTGGGTGAAATGAAGCAAAAAACATAATACAACAAATGGTCTATCTCATTCCGTTTACTGTCTGTATATCAATATGTGTTTTTTACTATTTAAAATGTTTAAAACCAAATTACAAAGAAACTAATCGTTTTACGAAAAAATACCAAGAAAGGTAATTGATAGTACTTTTAATAAGGATTAAAATGATGCCTTATTTGTGAAAATCAAATAATAAATAACAAATTTACTACGATAGTTGTATGACACTGTAAAGTTTAGAATGGACCCATACAGTGTACCCATTGTTGCTCTATGGGTACAACTATCGTAGTAAATTTTTTATTTATTATTTGATTTTCACAAATAAGGCATCGTTTTAATCCTTATTAAAAGTACTATCAATTATCTATCTTGGTATATTTTCGTAAAACGATTAGTTTCTTTGTAATTTGGTTTTAAACATTTTAAATAGTAAAAAACACATATTGATATACAGACAGTAAACGGAATGAGATAGACCATTTGTTGCATTATGTTTTTTGCTTTATTTAACCAAAGGAACAATATCCTAAAGTTTGTGTAGAGAGTTTTGTTACACCCTGTATATGTATAGTTACAGTATTCAACACATAAATATCCTCAAATGTAAAAAGCCATTTAATTAACTCTTGCAAAAAATGTTAAACCCTCACCGATTTCTCAGAAAATCTGGAATTTAATTACACACGTGGGACCAAGGTATTCATTCATTTGATTTCCAAAAAATATTTGTATTTATTTTCAGTAATAGCATTTTACAGCTATAACTGAAAACACTCTATTAGTAATAAGAAAAATCAATATTGGCATTTATACTTCTAAAGAAAAATAGTCTTAAATACTTAAATAAAAATCTGTGTTGGTCGAGGAGAATATTTATTTGTAAATACGATGTACAGGACTGTGTTCTTAAGTTTTAAAATCAAAATCAATCGAACATAATGACTTTGAGTTATTTTGATTTAATATATAAGATACGACCTCCTCACCGAGAAATGTCTTTAATATAATAAAACTTTCGAATAATAAATGGTAGAAAATGATTGAAGATTTTTAATTATTCAAGTGATTGAGAAACAATCACAATGGTCTTCAGTTGTTACTAACAGGGTACGTAAATATATTAGTTTTTTAACCCATAATATTTTAATAAAACCTTAAAAACTGCATGCTTATATATTACAGTTGATTGTGTTATGTGTGGTAGTTATGTGTAACAGTCAACCGTAGTCTATAAGCACGTAGTTTTTAAACTAGATGTAGACTAAGTTAGTAACGCCTGAAGACGAAAGTAGTTTTTACACATGTCGAAACGTTGTGTTTGTTCTTTTAACACTTGAAGCATTGGAAATCTGCAATCATGTTCTACCAATCAAATACAATCATATGCTAACGAAAAACAACCGTTCTGATTATATGTTTAAATCCATTGTGTAACATATTTATGTGACTCTACCAACTAATATTTTCAACTTGTTGGTTTTCAATTGCATTAAACTTGTTTACATTTATATTGTGACATATTATTGGATCATTGAACTGAAAACTTCTTCAACCAAAATTATTAAATTTAATTTTATGAACATTTATTTGCATTATTACGTGTTATGAGACTTACGTACCATCTGAAAGAATATTGATTCACCCTCTTACCTGAATAGCCATGGCGCTCGAGGTAGTTGGAGTGCGCTTTATAGTCTGGGCATTTATGGATAAAAGGTGTTGAAAATCTTGAACTAAAATCTTAAAATCTTTTAGTATATGTAGTATGTATCCCAACCGTCACTTCTTAGTCAATTGAGGTTGTATTTACACATTTGGGGAATACATTTTTCTACTATCTTGAAACAAACTTTATCGAGAGCCAATTAATTTTCCAATTTCACATATTATTTAAGGAGATAAGAATCAGAACATGTAATTTTTAATTAGTTTAGTTTAGCGAGGAACGTTTCATTTACGATCCAAGAAGTAAAAGCTTACAAAACACTCTTTAACTTTTCAAAAGCTAGAATTGATCAAATGTTATCATATTTATTTTCCTAATGTAATACAAAATATGCGGAATTTATCAAATAGAGTATGCAATTAATCTCTTAGTCTTTACAAACCAAGATGATTTTGTACTATTACTCCTCAGCCACCTATAAAATATAAGAATGATAATTTATATCTCTCCAATTCCCTGGTTTATTTCTATTTATTTTATATTTAAGAGTTATAAAGATAAATTTACTTCCCAAACTATTCCAATACAAAATTGCAATAGAAAATTACCAGATTTATCACTAAAAAGATTCAGTTATAAAATTAATAGCTACCATACCAAAATATCAGTATGTTGTTTTTTGTTCATATTGTAAAACCCAAAGTTATATTGTTTGTTGTAAGTCTATTAAAATTATAATTTTGACATATCAATTTTCTTTTAACTGTATAAGAATTGCCATTTATATAATTTTAATATTAACTAAAATTAAATAAGGGTAAGAGTTGCAGTTGAATTAATCGCCCGACAAAACATCTCCACGGGCCGGTATTTTCAGAGACAGGAGTTCTTCGTTAATACCGCTATTCAAGAAGAGGATATAAGACATTATCTCAAACATATTTTCAAATTTTTTCTCATTATTGGCAGCTTCTTTCTCCAGCAAATCAAACCAAAAAGGAAAGTTGGCAGCCACCACTTGGACTATTCCTCTACGTTCAACCACTGAAGAGTATATGTTCTTGCAGATTTTGTTCATGGTCAGAGTGTAGTTTCCTCCAGCGAAGACAATTTCTGTGACATCAACCACAATTTGCCGCACGTCTGCCTCAGTAATCGCTGCTGACATGTTTGGCAGCAATATAGCTGTAGGGGTGTCTTTTATTATTTTCTTGTAGTCCCCATACACCGGTAAACTGGTGGTGTATTGACAATACATTTCTGCAGTAATAATATCATGTTGACAAAAGAAGTTGTCAAGTCTCCTCTGGAAGTTAAAGTACTCTTCCAAAGTACTAGAAAGTTTGCGCAGATAGTATATTGCCATTGCATGCTTTGTTTTTCGATCACTAAGAAAGGTTCTGTAAGTCTTTAGAATATCTGAAGTCGCTTTGATTATATTACTCAGATCCAGTGTAGGTCCGATAGGTACTTTATTCTTCATCGTTTTATCCTCCTTTGGCAGTTCAGCCCTAGCCATTAAGGATGGATCATATAGATCGCCCCTGGCCATGAGAGAAAGGTCCTCCGATGGGTTAGCCCTTTCACGGATTGGCGGTGGTTCCAAGTATTGTTACGACTTATTTGGCAGTTCAGGCCCAGTGTCCAACCAGATCGCTGATGGGTCTGGTACTGGCGGTTCAGCCCTGGGCTTATACCCAGCGGCATCTATCTGTCTATTCAGTGTATTGATACTTGGCGGTCTAGACCTTGCATCTGGCTGTGTATCTTCCTGTGCCTGTTTATCCTCCTCGGGACCTTTTACTGACTCCTCCCTGTGAGAACAGAAATGATTTTTGTAAAATACGGTATATAGTAAAAAAAATATGTGAATTTCAGATATTGAAAAAAATAACAATAGGTTATAATTGCTGCTCGTATATGCAGCAATATATAAAAAAGGAATGGGGCAAATTCAATTGTATGTTATTGTACAAGATGCAACACTTATTTAAACTTACTTGTATACTTATTGTAGTTTTACTTGTTACAAAAGATTAAAGTTTATTTTGTATGAAATATAAGGAAGAAATTAGTTTGTTAAGTTATTTTTTATATAATTTGAATGACAGATTAATTTGTTTATCAATACCAATGTACGTGTATGTCTGGACAGGAGGGTCAATACCACTGTACGTGTCTGCAAGGCCAGGAGGGTCAATACCACTGTGCGTGTATGTGTGGGCAGGAGGGTCAATACCACTGTACGTATCTGCGTGGCCAGGAGGGTCAATACCACTTTACGTGTATAGATAGGCAGGAGGGTCAATACCACTTCGTGTATGGTGGGGGGGGTTATTAATGTAAAATTAGGTTTGGGGAAACAACCCTTTTAGTGCTCCCCTTTTACCCTTGCTTATGTTTTAATCTACCACTTTACTTCTCAACCAATTAATACATTTTTTTTTCAATTAAAACCATTAATTTTTTTGGGCCCCAATAATACCCCTTACTTATTTTTCAATTAAAACAATTTTTTTCAAATTAAAAAAATTTTACTTTTAAATCATTAATAATTATTTTTTTTCAATCAATCCCTAATTCAATTCATAATTTTAAAAAACCCCCAAAAAAATTAAAAAAAAAAAATTATTTTAAAAACAAACAACAACTAAATAACACAAAAAAAATTTCAAATTAAAAAAACAAAAAAAAACTTTTCAAAAAAATTTTTTTTTAAAAAATCCCAAAACTTTTTTTAAACCAATTTTTTTAAAATTTTAAAAATTAAATATAAACAAATTTCTATTTTTTTTAAAAAAAAATTTTTTTTCCAATTTAACTCTTTACACAAACATTTTAACCCCTCCAAATCAATTAAATTTTTTTTATTTACTTAAACTAGTTGTTGCAATATTTTTTGAAAGGGTCAAATTTAAAATTTTTTTTTAGAGAGAAGTTTTTTATTCTAGAAATTCACCTTACACAGGATTATGATTAGTTTTGTTTTTTTTAATATTTTTTTTTATTTTTTATTTTGATTATTTCGTTTGTTTAAATCAGTTGTTTATTGTTAATGGTATGTAGTTTAAATTTGGTTTTTGGGTGTTGTTCCACTTAAACCAAAGGAAAGGGTTGAGGGGGGTGTGCGAAAAAACCCGGACATTTTTTCCGGGGTTGAGGGGGGTTCGGAAAGAAGTTATATGTCCGGGTTGAGGCGGGTGCTCCGCGAAAGACACGACATTATTATGTCCGGGGTTAGGCTGTCCCCGGAAAACCCCCTTATTTTGCGGGTTTTGGGGGGGTGTGGAAAAAAACTTTTACCAAATTAAGTGCGCTTATTTGCCCATCGAAAAGTGATTTTTCAATTTTTTTAAAGGGGTGATATTATTTAAATTTTTTGATTAACTTTATTTTTTTTTGAATATGAAATTTGTTTTATTGTTCTAAATAAACATGTGTTTTTTAAAAACTTTAAGAAATCCCCATTTCTTTAAACTTGTATTCTTATTGAACTCAATCAAATGTTTTAAAGTTTTTACACTCAAATGGTGATAACTTAAAATATTATTTCTAAATCAACTCTACATCTTTTGAAAGTTATTCAAAATTGTCAGAGTTTTTATGCTTATGCTTGAAATCTTCCATACTCATTGAAAATTCAACTTCAACTACAGCCTCGTCAACAAAGTCGAGCAACACCCTTGTAGGGAGGTTTCTTTCTTACTTTCTGTAAGTTCAAATCTTTCGCTTTTTGACTCACTTTATTATCCCTAAGTTTTTATACTCAAAACAGCTATTTATCAATAGTCTTTCTTGGTTCAACTCTAACTCTTGTGAAACTTATTGAAGTTTTTATACTCGAAACAGCTATTTATCAATACTCTTTCTTGGTTCAACTCTAACTCTTGTGAAACTTATTGAAGTTGTTATACTCAAAAGGAGATATTCTTCCATATTAATTTAAAGTTCAACTCTATCCATAGTCCTATCAACCAAATTAACCATGTCCTAATACCTATACTCTTTACGCACTCAATCGCATTCCTCCAAGATTTTATAACTTAATGAAAAGAAGACATTCTTTCATACTTTATTCAGCTCTATCCATAGAACTACCAAACAAATCAGGCAACATACATGTATTGATTCTTGCAATATTTCCAACTTTGTCGATTTTTTTAAAAGGTTTTATACTCGAATGGAGATAGTATTCTTTACTCTTTCTAGGTTCAACTCTAGATAATTTTAAACATAATAGTGCTTCCAAGTTTGTGTATTTCAAAGAATACATTCTTCCATACTCTTTCTAAATTTAACTCTATCTGAGTGAAAATGTTAAACTTATTTAAATGTTCCTAAGTTTTATCACTCGTAAACTTAATTAAATGTTCCTAAGTTTTATCACTCAAAACGAGACATTCATCCATAATATGTCTCTATTCAGTCCATCTCTTTTAAATTTATCGAAATATTCCAAGTTTTAATACTCGAAAGAAGTTTAATACTGATTTAAAGTTCAACTCCTTACATTGTCATACCAATCAGATTAATGTTATCTTTTAAAATTAATTAAAACTTCTAAAATTTTTATATTCAAAAGGATATATTCTTCCATAATATTTTTCAGTCCAACTTTATTTCTTTTAAACTTATCGAATTTTCCAAGCTTTCATACTCAAAAAGGTGATATTCTTACGTACCCCTGAAAAGTTCAATTCCAAGTTCAACTCTAATAATTTGACTCTTTTCTAACTTTATAGTATGTATTCCTACTTTTTGTAAGTTCAACTCAACGTCTTTTTAAACGTAACAGAAATGTGTCAAGTTTGTATTCTTCAAAGGATACATTTAACATCTAAATTTAACTATCTGAATGGAAAAGTCTAACTTAATAAAATGTCCCTAGGTGTTTAATACTCAATAAGACCGATTTCTTCGTCATCTGATTCTCGGGATGCGTCGACAGTTTGTCACATATTCTGCTTCTGTCTCCTTTAAACACTGCTAATGTGACCTTTCATGTGACAATTATAACACGTAATGTCTGATGGTAACTCGCAATTCTTAATATGGTGACTCCCTCCACATCTGAAACAAACTAATTTAATATTTTGCCCTTGTGCTGATTTAACGTTCTTCTTCCCACGTATTTCAAATCACTGTATATTTATTTCACTCATAAATATTTCATCAAACTGCTACTCACTAGTTGATGAAATATTTGATGTCTTGGTTATTTTGGTTTCACCCTTAATTTGTTCATAAGTACAAGCCTAAACATTGTTTAAATATTTATTTTCATGAGTTTCAATCAACTTTGAGTTATCTATCAGTTGTTGTGTTGTTGTTCATATAGTTGTTAAACTTACCATCATTGAGTCAAAAAATAAACTGCTATCGCAAATGGACATCATCTGTTGAGGCACTGCATTTTTTAACATTTAATGTCGCATTTAGTGGACAAAGATTTTAGGTCATTTGCAAAACAAAGTATGGACTCGCCTGGTTTTTGAACATGTTTTGAAAATTTTTGTTGCTCAGGAATTGTGCTACCACAAGGTTCTAGTATAGATTGCAAAGTACTAGATAGTTCATCATAAGTTTGATCCAATGGAATATTTGGACTCAAATTAATCCTTAACTCATGAAATATTTTAGTAGTCAGTAAATTTACTAAATACTGTCTTTTCTTTGTCTTAATTTTAAATCCATTCAATTCGAAAAAAATTTTTCAGTCTTACCAAGTAAGTACTCCAAGTCTCATGGTCGGTGTCAAATTTCTCAAAATTCGAACATAGAACATACAATACCACTGTGCGTGTATGGATGGGTGGGTGAGTCAATACCCGTGTGCGTTTATGGTGGGTGAGTGTGTCAATACCATTGTGTGTATATGGGTGGGAGGGTGGGTCAATATCACTGTGCGTGTATGGGTGGGTGGGTGTGTCAATACCACTGTGTGTATATGGGTGGGTGGGCCAAGTTTTATTACAGACTGGCTGAAATCATCCGTATATTTCTCTTGTTTTCTTCTATTTTTCCCTCTACTCGTCACCATTTTTCTACTTAGAAGTATTAAAAAACTCAGACATAATTAATTCAAAATTACAGTGGTATTGACCCACCCGCCCACCCATACACGTACAGTGGTATCGACCCACCCGCCCACCCTTACACGTCCAGTGGTATCGACCCACCCACCCACCCATACACATACAGTAGTATTGGGTGGGTCGATCTACAGTACTATTTACTTTTTCATAATAAACAACATCAGAACAAAGATCAGCTGTAACACATTGCAAATAACATATTTAGAAACACTACAACCCCCCTCAAAATCAAAAACCTGCTCCAATACTTCTCTGGATTCCTAATAAACCATCAGATTTTAGAAAAGACTAGTCTTTGTTTATGAGCTCCACTGCCCCAAAAACAAAAATTCATTGTGATGTAGTCCAAGTGTTCCGGCGAGGCCGCAGGACGAGATCCATAAATGGGGCTGTACAAAGAATCTTGGCGAGGCCACAGGCCGAAATGCACAAAGGAGATAAAGGTAGAGTTGCCAAGCGAGGCTGCAGGCCAAGCTTCCTCCACGAGCGTTGCAAGTGACGGGTTGGTATGCGAAGCGTGCAGGGGTGTCCACTAGTTTAAAATAAAGTTAAGATGACAACGAGGTAAATTTTTATTTATATTCAATCATATCTTATAATTTAAAAATATTCTAAGAAAAATAAGTATTTTCTTCAAAACCTAAGATCAACTGTTACCAGAAAGATGAAAATCAACAAAAACAAACATCTGGTTTGGATTTTAGTTTCATTTGAAAAAGATAAGTAAATTTTCTTTAAATAATGATTTATTTTATAGTAAACAATTTGATTTTAAAAAACATTTTAGTATAATTATTTGATACTTGGTTCCTTGATCTTTGACCAGCACTGCTGGATAGATGGTGTCAAGTATTTCTCCATAGGAGTGTTATAAAAGTTCACCATTAAAAAGATATAATTTAAAAACCTAAAAGTTAAAATTTACAACACATGTAAAAACACTATCACGATTTAAAATTTCAAGATTGGTGGTTTCTAGACTTCTATGTTTCGCTCTCGAAGAACTCTTATAGGGAATAGAAGGCTTTACCAATGAGCCAAGTCTTCATTTTACGTTTGAAGGAGGGGAGATTAAGATGTCTGATAGCTTCAAAGTAATGTATTAAACATTTGAGAGCCAGAACAGGAAAACAATCTTTCTCTTACTTAACCTGCAGAATGTAATGCCAACATTTAATATCCTCCTAAGATTATAACTGTTGTGTATATTCAATTATATTCACAATACAATACAAGGTTAGTACCTATACAGTCCACTAATGACATTTTTGAGGCTTTGAACGATTCACAGGAGGCAGCTGGTGTTTTCTGTGACTTGTCCAAGAATTTAGATTGTGTAGACCATTCAGTGTTGTGCAACCCACCCTCGTACTATAAAAATATTGCTGGACCCATCGAGGGTGGGTGCGAAGGCACCGGACTCAGAAGGACAACACAGAACAAAAAACACAAGTTGAATGGCAAAAATACTGTTTATTACATGAAAATTAAAAAAAAAAACGATAAAATCAAAAGTATTAAACAAAATATTAAGTGACAGAAAAAAAATTAAAACATTTAATGACAAAACGGGCTGTTGACCGTTTGTGAAAATATACTCTAAATCATTATCAAAGCTACAGAAATTTATATATACATATGGCCTTGAGGCAAAAGA
>JAQJVL010004844.1:0-40721 GCA_035578905.1 Stictocephala bisonia
AGGGAGAGGCTGTCTCGTGTTGTGTTGTGGAGGGGCGATGACCTCTCCCCTCCCACTTCCGCGAAACCAGTTACGGAGACAATGCTGTCGCCAGGCATCAGTCCCGCCCATCGATCCTGCCGCCCACACCGCCACGCGCAGACGTATTCAGTTGATCTTGCTCCACAGACAGTGCCTTTAACTAACGCTCACCATTGACGATACAATCGATGTCAAAATTGGTAGATTGACTTTGTAAACATGCATATTTTAATCTAAAAACATTGCCTATTTTTCCAACGGTTTTATTTAACCATGACGAAATAAATACATAATTACAAACACTAATTTCGCGGCACACCTACCACGATATCACGGCACACCAGTGTGCCGCGGCACACTGGTTGGGAATCGCTGCTCTATGCATTGCATTAACACGTTCGCTACCACCATGCAAAAACAGTCTATATCTGTAATTCACCGCCTCTAATTTCCGGTGCATGAGGATCTATCCACAGACTGCCGCCACACATTTGCTGCGCTTTGGGTCATTGCCATAGACTACCGCTGCAAAATTGCTTCATTGTACCTATGATACTAAATAGTTTATTGCTATTCGACGGTATATTGTAGAGGCCTGATTTACTTATTGTGGGCTATGGGAAAGCTTGCCGTATCTTAGAGGGGCTTGGTCTGTGAGTGGACCAACTTATGACTTCACAAAACTGCAAAGGCAAGTTCTACCAAGTTGCACGTAGCCAGTAACTAGCCACCCTTCATAGTGAGTTGTTGCATTATTTGTGAGGTGTGGAAATGGCCGGAAATAGAAGACAAAATTACTGAACTGGTTGTGGGAAACTATATAGCTAAAATCCTACTTTTTACAGTATAGACTGAGCGCCGCATAGTTGTGGCACTTATGGAAATGAATAAAAAAAAACAACAAAGTAAATGAAATGGATGAAATGAAATGAAATGGAAATGAATAAAAAAAACAAAGTAAAATGATTTTTTTGAGTAAGTATTGGATATATACTCAAATATACCTGTACGTGTATGGGTAGGTGGGTGGGTCAATACCTCTGTACATGAATGGGTGGGTGGGTGGGTGAATACCTCTACGTGTATGGGTGGGCGGGTGGGTCAATACCTCTGCACATGAGAATAATGTGCTGGAGGACATTTTTTGTTGGAAATGATCCATATAACAAGCCTGTGAAGTTTGGACGTCGACTTTTGGGACACCCTGTATATAATACAAATGTACAAATGTATATATATATATATATATATATATATATATATACAGGGTGTCCCAAAAGTCGACGTCCAAACTTCACAGGCTTGTTATATGGATCATTTCCAACAAAAAATGTCCTTTATGTATTTATCGTATTATTAATAGTTACCGAGCTATTGGCTTTTTAAATAATTATAAAAATATGTGTATTGCAACAGGAAAAAATCATTTTTATGCAAGAAATAATGCACACAGAGCCTTAAAACTTTTACAATATAATTTTAATCAGTATATTTTCATAATTATACAGTTTTAAGGCTTTTCGGGATGTTAAAAACATAAATTTATAGTGTTTAAACTTTTTTTTTTATCTTAAAGCAAAGTTACTACTACATTCAAACAGTGACTGCAAATTTATTTTTACCCTAAGCTAATGCCCAAATATCTTAAAAACTTCCCTAATTAATGCAAAATACAAAAATACTAACACTTTAAGAAATTCGTTAACTTCTTTAGAGAATTGGTGAATTTTTCTAAATAAGTACACGTTTTTGCGGGCTGGCCACTTGTCCACCCTCGCATTGCGGCGCTTCTTCGCGGAAGTTTCATGCATGAACAAAGCTAACAAGTCATTTCAAAAAGGCTAGAGCAATAATGTAACTGATATTTAAACACACATTTTGTGCTGACGTTATAATTTTATTAAGTAAATAATTTTATAAATATTTAGTTTAATACAGTAACATTAAAGTTGGGGAATTTTTAAGTAAAATTAATTGTTACAAGCAAACAAAGCAATAAGGAAATAGATTAAATAAATTACAGTACCATTTTTTGAAATATACCTATTACAATAAAAGTTCAAAATTCCGATCTTCTTCCCTGATACAAAACTGACAACGACGACAATTTCTCCTTAGAGAATGAAAGGATTGTTTATTATTCTTAATTGTGTTGGTAACTATTTATTATTAGTTCATCTTGTGTATGGGAATCAGAAAAAAATCACAAATTCCTTGTAGTATCCCCAACAAAAATAAACCCTTTGGGAGTTTAGATCAGATGATCTGGGAGGCCATTCTATGGTTCCTCGTTTTCCAACCCAGCAATTTTGGAATTCGGCATTTAGATAGAGCCTAACTTCATGAGAATAATGTGCTGGAGTGCCATCACATTGAAACCAAATATTTTCACGTATGCCAAATGTAACATCTTCAAAGATTCTCTAAGGTTGTTTTACAGAAAGTTAAAATAATTTGCTCCATTGAGTCTACCTGGAAACTCAAATAGCCCAACTAATTTGCCTTTAACGATACCAGCCCACATGCTTATTCCAAACTAGTGCTGAAAGTGATCATTTCTCATGACTTTAGGTTTTTCATATGACCAATAATGTGTTTTGTAATCATTGTAAATTCTTTTTCTTTTGACAAAATTTTTCGTCAGTCCACATAATGTTATTAAAAACCCGAGTATGAACTTAATTTCTTCTAAGCATCTCTCTACAAAAGCGCGCTCTTCTAGCATGATCTGTGGGTAGAAGAGATTGAACTCGCTACATATGATAAGGATATAACTGGTAACTTTTAAGGCTCCGGTGAACTGATGAACTTGGTATGGCAGTCTGTCTGGATATACGGGCGGCACTTGTAGTTGGATCTTCTTCTATCATATTTACAATTATATCATCATAATTATTGTTAATACGGTTTCTGCCTTACCTCTCAGAATGTCCGGGAATCTTACCCTCCTGATAAGACCTATGCATATACCCGCATATACTAAATGATCAGGAAATCGTTCTCTGTTAAGATACCTAACTTTATATTCCCTTACAACAGTTTGGGCATTTCCGTTACAAAGACCATACAAAAATGCACGTCTTTGATAATATTCCTCATAGAGAATACCCTAACAGTGTAACACATGTCATAATACAAACTGAAAGACTTAAAAAGCAGACGTGAAATAAAAAAATAGATTATTTCAGCAAACAACACACAAAAGACTGTTAGTGAAAATTTTCAATATTGCACTGATACCCATTGCATAATTATAAAACCAATTGATGCCCAAATAAAAAATATTCAATATTTATTAATCCCCATCTGGTCAACAATAAAACATCTAATCCAACAACAGCTGATTTGTTTTGTGTGCTATTAATTAATAGCTGATTTTGTTTGTAGGGCCCTGATATTAGTGGGATTATTTGTAATGTACTGCAGGACTAAACAAGTTTAATAAATCAATGTAAAGGGTTTAACAATTGTTTACTTAATAAAAATTATAATATCAGCACAAAATGTGTTTTTTAAATAGCAGTTACATTATTGCTCCTAGCCTTTTTGAAATGATTTTGTTAGCTTTGTCCATGCATAAACTTCCGCGAAGAAGCGCCGCAATGCGAGGGTGGACAAGTGGCCAGCCCACAAAAACGTGTACTTATTTAGAAAACTTCACCAATTCTCTAAAGAAAGTTAACGAATTTGTTAATGTGTTAGTATTTTTGAATTCTTCATTAATTAGGAAAGTTTTTAAGATATTTGGGCATTAGCTTAGGGTAAAAATAAATTTGCAGTCACTGTTTTGAATGTAGTAGTAACTTTGCTTTAAGTTAAAAAAATAAAGTTTAAACACTATAAATTTATGTTTCTAACATCCCGAAAAGCCTTAAAACTGTAAAAATTAAAGAAAAAATACTGATTAAAATTATATTGTAAAAGTTTTAAGGCTCTGTGTGCATTATTTCTTGCATAAAAATGATTTTTCCTGTTGCAATACACATGTTTTTAAAAATATTTAAAAAGCCAATAGCTGGTAACTATTAATAATACTATAAATACATAAAGGACATTTTTTGCTGGAAATGATCCATATAACAAGCCTGTGAAGTTTGGACGTCGACTTTTGGGACACCCTGTATATATATATATATATATATTGAAATATTTTTACCTATATTATCAAACTTTTACTCTTGGGTTATAACGATGGCCACATTCATTAGGCTTGGTCTGTCAGTAGGTCATCTTCAACTATCAGTAGGTACGTGCATTCAAGTTGCAGGTCTTGGATTGACCTAGATATAATACTGTATTAAGTTCTATGAAACATTTTCAAAACTGACATTTTAGTATCTCCACAGTGTAAGTCTATAGCCACTGTATTTAAAAGAAGCATAAACTGAATAATTGGCATTAGAATAGGGTACAATCCTTTACTTGGATTGTACAAAATCCTTTTTTCTTTATCCTTGACAAGTTTATCATGCATATCAACATGCTTCCATTGTTACAATACTTTGTATTTGACATCAATTTGTAAAATGATTCTTTTAAGTAGGGTAACATAATACTAAGTACTACAATTTTGAGCGTATCAAGAATGTCTTTTTAACTAACTGTATAGTAGAAATGTGAGCTAGTATGCACTGATTATACACAAATGATTTTGCTTTATTGCTAACTAAGATTAATCTTTTTTTAGTAAGTAATTAGTATTCATTAGTAATAGTAAGAATTAGTAGTCACAAACACAAAATACACAATATTGTGTATTTTGTGTTTGTGACTACTATTCTGATGTTAGTGAACTTGTCTTTTAAGGTAAGTTTGCTGATGTCCTATCTCTCTAATATACTAATTCCTGGCCTAGTGCCTTTTTTAGTAAGTAAGTGTCACTAGTCAATAACCCAGCAATAAAATTTTAATTAATGTATGGTGTAGATTTGAGGTTTATTATTTGACAAAGTACAGTTAGTATATATTTTCTATATTCTGAACAGATAGGGAAATGCCAACATTAGTTTGCTACTATCAATAGGTGAAATGTCAAAGTAGTTCCTACCAACTCATCTGGATATATCATATATGTTACTGTTCACTCATAATGGTTTGACCATTAATGTGGACTCATGCTTCAACTGATTGTTGATTTCAACAAATATTTGTTCTCTTATCCTCAGAGTTTCAAGGCCTGGCTTAACTTATCAAGTCTAATTCATGATCTGCTGTTTTGGAGCTTTCTTGCCTCAATCCTAAAAACGACTTGTTTGTAAGTATTAATGCTATTTACTTGTTTATTTGTCAACTATATTATTTAGTATTAGAAGTGTAGTATTAGTATTGTTAGTAGAACTGTACAAAAAACTACATTGTTTCCAATTTTTATTCAAGTACCATAACCTTGAAGTGGTCTCAGCAGTTTTGTTTGTTACAAATATCAGGATTTTTAAATTAAAGTAGCAAGCTGCTTAAAACCTTTTTTTAATTATAATAAAAATTGCCCATTCGATTTTTAAGTTTTTAATTGTATAAATAGCAGAGTCATTTTTGGTTAGATTATTATAAAGATTTCAGCTTTGATTTCAGTTCTAATTCTATCGAGAAACTTGCAACCAATCGGTTTCATTCTAATAGCAAGCTTAATTACGTATTACTCTTTAGTTTTTTACAAAAACAGTCAGTTTAATTCTGGTAGCAATCTGACAATGATGTAACCCAGCTACTTGGGGACAAAATGTTTGGGAGATTGTAGGCAATAAGTTGGACGCTCGGTCCTCTTAACACCGACATGGCGTCTGCTCAATGGTTGCTATCGGCGTGGACACTACTAGAGAAGTCTGGACCGTCCATGTTGTAAAACTCTTGACAAACAACCACAAAGTAAAATTTTTACTTTCGTCAAAACTCAAAGTTATAACAAAATGTTAATTCACAAATGATTATTCTACAAGTAATGAGAAAATAATTTAACCTTAATAACTCGCTTAGCTAGTGTAGGAAACCAGGACCTGGAATAACTATTGACTGGAGAAAGTACAATACAAATTTATTTTCACAGCATATCATCTTACAGTCTCTTCCAAAATATTACAATTATCTTATCCTATTTTACAACTATACACCTCCTTTAATTTACCCCTCTCATCCAATAATAGACAATTCAAATTATTCGTTTTAGAAATCTTCAATCAAATTACTATTAACATTGGCTTCAATATACAGTCTGTTAAACCAAAAAGTTCAAGAAATATTATTTTACAACAAGCAGAACATCAAGATACAGGTGAATGTAGATTTTGAATTAATATGATGATTGTGTTTGATATTAGATTATAGAAACTGACGGTCCAAGCAATTCGTTAGTTGTAGACGTGCACCTGTGTTGCTATCTAACGGTGATAAGTTTCAAATAAGTGCTCGGGCAACTGTTTGACGTATTATTAGCTTAGCTATTAGTAACTTCAGTGTGTGCTAAAAAGACAGAGAAAGTGTTGAAAAGAAATAGAAAGAGGGAGACTGCTGGCACCACCTGTGAAAACTGAAAATGAAGTCATTTCACCATACAGAAAAACTAGCTCAAGGGACCTATATAAGCGGACAGTATCCATGTTTCTATAGTCATTAGTATGACCAAATTAAGTCTTTGTTACAAATTAAGGCTGACCATTCCATATTATAGACGTTGATGAGTGGTAGTTACAAATTTTTATTTAATTTTTAATTGCAATCACTTCTAAATGTTTTGTTTGATTTACGAGTATTTCATCAGTAGTGTGTTTTTATAGTTAGTTAAATTTGCTTATAAAACAAATTATAATATAATCAATAAATCTATAAACAAATTAATAAATAAATAAATTAATAAAAAATAACTTAAAACGCATCATTTATTAATTTGTAATAATTGTTACAATCATAAAAAACCGAGTTTAGGATCTCATAAAATAGAACAATATTTTAAATTGCACTAGCGGAAAAACCAAAATCAATAACAAAGTTAAGTCAGGTTAAATTTAATTCAATACAATTAATTTATTTACACAAAGATTTAAATACATATTTTTATGTAGTAAATATGGTATAACATCATGAAAATATCATACATCAAAATTATAACTAAAATTAAATGAAAACTTAAAAAAATAACCCAATATAGTTTTAGAGTCAGTTGTACATAAAAATCAACAGTATTGTTTAGAGCCTCTTAACATTAAAATCAATTCAGCACATCCAGATGAATTCGCAAGTTTAAATACTCTTGTACGGAATAAAATGTATAATGCTGCAAGCATTTCTTTAATTCTTTTTTGAATAGTGCAATGCTAGGAGCCTCTCTTACATACAATACTCAGCAATTTATTGAAAAACCTAGTCCCACTATATATGGCACCCTTTTCGAATTTTGATGCTTTGTGAAGGGGGTAAGTTAAAGTATTTTATTTCTTGTTCGTATTTGGGTTGACAGAGGAGGGCAATAGTGTGTGTTTTTTTTGAAAAGTTAATATAAGTGTAGTATAAATATAAAGTGACGGAACTGTTAAAATTTATAAAAATGATTTTGCATGAATCCCTTTTTCTCAGGTAAAAGACCCTGAGCAAAAATACACTTTTGAGACTTAAAAACCTTATCAATTAAATTAGAAGTACCCTAGAAGGCAATACCATAATGCACAAGGCTCTCAAAGTAGGCTCTATAAACATCAATTAGTATGTTAACTACACATGTTCTTTAATAAGTTGCTGGCAACAGATGATGAGCTCAGCTTTCTTAGAGTGTTTAACCTGAAATGTTCAGGATAGGTGGCTGTCAACAGTTAACCCTAAAAACCTTGTGTCAGAACCAACTGTAATTTTTGAGATGAAATCAATACATATGTGCTCATTTATTTTAGTGGACCTTCCAGTAAGGTGAAATTGAATAGCTATTTTTATGATTCAATAGCAACCCGTTCTTGTGGAACCATGACCCATAACAATTTAATATGAAAGATGCGTTCTTAACTGCTTTCTCAGCTATCATCTTTAATAAGAATTGAAATATCGTGTGCGTATTTGAACAATTGTGTGTGGGGATTACTGCACGTAAGATCATTGATTTAAATGAAGAATAACATAGGGGAGAGTATGCAGTCCTGAGGCACTCCTGCTCTAATGTCTGACCACAATGCAATCGAATAGTCGGTAATGGTACTATTTGTCTTCGGTCTGACAGAATTTATCGCAACCAATCATGAGCTACTCTACGGATACTGTAATGATTAGGTTTGGTCAATAAAATATCATGATTAACAAAGTTATAAACAACAATTTTAATATCAAATGATTTATTTTTTATTTTTCACGTGTTGGCGGCTCCTCCCACTCCTTTGAATTACAGTTAGTCTACTGCGCATCATCTACCCAAGTCACGGTAAGCTTTGCAAATTATACTGTTAGTTACTTTGCATGTAACTTTAAATAAAAACTTCATTTTAAATGTAACTTAAAACAATAAACATTATTTAGTAGTGTTCGTAATGTTTAAAAATGTAACTGATTTTAATTGCTGATCAGTTTGAACCAGAAATCTACAAAAAATTAAATAATCAACAATGATAAGATTTAAAAAAAGATTGTCTTGTTTTTAAGATTTTGTTTGGATACTCACATTATAAAATGCAAAGCATCGCTGCAAGTCATGATCTGCATCATATTGCTGATTGTCCAAATGGACTTAAGTAAGTATGAACATTGATTATATACTAAGTCACCATCGGTGTTGGATTGGATTGGATGAGTGGTCTAGGCGTTGTACTGTGGCAGGTGCAAAGCCAATGATCGTCAGTTCGAATTCAGCTACGACTGATACTTTTTCTGTGCAACTGTAACAGCACCACTGGTCTATAGCTAAGTGGCGTAGGGTCAAATTTAAATAAACCGTGTCTGGCATGGGGTGTGTAAGTTGACGGGATCATGTTTACATTATAATTGCACAGAACAATGCATGTTTTGTATATTTTTACTAACAGTAAGAGGAAGACAGGGACAATTTTTTCTTTTTTTTTTAAATTGGCTATATTTTTTAAAATTACTGTATATAGATTTTCCACAGTACACTGAAGGACATATAAATAATTAGTCATACAAAATTAAAAGAAAAACAACTAGACATAAAGAAATACATACAACTAGAATCTATATTTTCTGGTAACAACTGCGTCAAGGTGCTGTCTACATATTTTATAGATAAACATTTTTATTGATTCAATGTTAATTGTATTTATTTTTCTTGGAACTTAGGCTTAAGCGGCCGGTGTTATAACTAGAATCTATATTTTCCGGTGACCACTGCGTCAAGGTGCTATTTACATTATAAAAATATGTTTTGCCCATGCTGTGATGTAGCATCCTCAATGGTATCTCTGAGACTCCACTACCACTGAGGATGCAACATCACAGCATGGGCGAAACATCTGTTTATAATGTAGATAGCACCTTGACGCGGTTGTCACCGGAAAATATAGATTCTAGTTATAACACCGGCCGCTTAAGCCTAAGTTCTAAGAAAGATACATAGAATTAACATTGAATCAATAAAAATGTTGATATATAAATAATCAAACATGCAGGATAATGAAAACAAATGAGAAAATGTAAACTAACTGCTTTTGACCATCTCATGTATTCAGGAATTGATGTCTATTCCATCCTAATGAGTGGGTTAACAAAGAGAATAAAAATAAAATATTGCAAGCACAAATCCTCGTACTTATTGAAAAAAAGATAAATTTCTTAATTTTACAGTATAAAACTTTTGAAAATCTTAAAATTATATTTTTTTAATGAGCCAGTGATCTATGTTGTTTTTCAACATGTTCATTTAACCCCCGGTTCAATGACTATAACACTTAAAAATTATTGCGATTTTTGAGCGATTTACATGGTTTTTAAAATAATTTTTTCTCAGGCTTAGAAACGTTCTAATAATAAGATTTATACAACATTTTTATCGTAAAACATACCTTATCTAGTTCTGAAATCATGTTCAAGTAACTAATTTGCTTTAAAAATTTATATTTTGAAAATTGAACTGTCAAAATAAATTTTTTTAAAAATTTTGTTTGAAGCCATAAAAGTTTGTCAAAATTGTCTTATATCAAAATTACTAAATGTTCCAAATTTAGTTTAGAATAGAAATAATGTCTCATAAAAACTATTTACAACAATACCCAACACTCAAAACCTAATATATATATACACTCGTTCCAAATGCAAATTTTAAATTATATAGCCTATCATTTTTTTTTTTTAATTTACAAAGAAACTGTGTCAAAAAATTATTTTTATAACAAACAGTAGTCCACAAATATTGAGTTAATAAAACAGTTATGGTGTAGAAAAAATAAAACAATAAGCAAACTACTGCCGTCAATAGCAACAACACAACAAAGCAACTGTGTATTACTATAGACGATATTAGTGTTAATTAAAGCGCTGCTGTCAATCAGCTGTTACTTATTACCTCAAATACTTTTAAAGACGGCAAAACAGGAAATCCAATCATATCCGTGGAAAACCTGATATTTCCTCTTCAGAATTATATAAAATACGTGATTATCGCTAGCGCCTTTTACACAATATTTATAAAAAGTGAATACCACCACCTATAATTAATTGACCCAATGTATTAAACCATGTGATAGTCATCAAACGGAGGGTTAAAAAAAAATTAGCTTAAATATAATATCATTTGAAAATATACTGTTCATATGTCTTCCAAGATTAGGTTTATTATATTTCTCTTATTTACATAACCTCAGATATATATTACATTTTTAATAGATGTTCATTTAATTTTTCAAGTTAAATTTCCAATATAAAACTCTTCAAGAATCATGAAGTTAATCTGATTTTTTAGAATTATTATTATTCATTTATAATAAGTCGATCGTCAAGATATGGGTGAATATGAGGGTTGAATGAGTGTGATGATTTTAGATGAACAAGTTTAGTCATTGTTACTAAGGTCCACTGTTCCTCAGAAAGAGCTATTTATTAATAGCCCATTAGTCAGGGTAACTAAGAGACCTACGTGGAATCCAAACCACGCACTGTTGGTCTGATTTTCAGCTAACTGACAAGCTTGACACACAGTTCTCTTCCCTACACAACATCTGAACCTTGATTACCATCCAACATGGACACTCCAGACTTCTCTAGTAGAGTTCACAGTCGATGGCAACTATTGAGTGGACACCGTGTCGGTATTAAGAGGACCGAGCATAGAGCCTATCACCTACAATCTCCTCAACACTTTGTCCCCAAGTAGCTGGGTTACAGCACTACGCCAGCAGTGCCGACAAACGATACCATATGATATTTACTTATTCATATGATACCAATCAGCAAGATATGTATGACTGTTTTAGGGTTACTGCAGTAGTATTTGTTACTAACACTGAATTTTCAGAGAATTTACTATAGCCCAACAGAGAATCTTCAGCATCAATTAATAGCCCAGCAACAAATTAAAAGCCAGAATTCACCAACTTATCAATTTAAAAATTTGTTTGACTTTGTGTGACCATTGAAATGATTATGAAGCTGGACTATGATCAAGGAAGAAATGTTTGTTTTCAGAACCATATTGTTCTGATACAGACATTTTATTGTAATATATTGATTTTGTCTAACCAAATGGCATTTATAATAAAACCTTAAATTCAAAAGTTTTGGATTATCCAATAATTGTTCAAACAACATATTCCATAAAAACCAATATAATAGCTATAAAGCTCACAAAAGACCAAACTATGTTAGTTAAGCCATAAAGACCTTAAAGAAACATGTAACTAAACAATGAGTATCTTATAGTCAATAAGATTGTTGTTAAGTCAGAACATTGCTAATACCGTACAGCTTCATAAGCTCTGTGTCTTAAGATAACAAGTTTTTAAAGCTTGTTATAAATGTATACAAATAAGTGTGGTTATAAAAATGGGACCCTATTTACCCTCGTACTATACTTTCAATCAAATTTTCATAACTTTAACTCAAATCCTCCCAAAAATTGTAATAAAAGCAACCAATAAGAGCAAAAATATGTTACTATTCAATAACCTAAACCATTTAATCCAAAATACTATACAATAGCATAGTATATCCATTACACCATAAGTAGTTTTTTTAATGGCTATTAAGAAAGTTAGTATTTATTTATTGCTATATTGCTGAAGGTTGAGATGGAGGAAATTAATTGCAAATGAGTGTGATGTACATGAATAAGGGAATTTAGTCTTTGGTACAAATTATAGCTAACTATTTAGAAAATAATCATCATTTACATGAAATGTCTAGTGATAGTCCAGTTCAGTTATATAAACTGGTATAAGTGAGTGGGTCATCAATATTATACATTTATGTCTATTTAGTAGGATCTTCACCACTATAGATGTATGAACGAGTGGGTGAGTCTTCAATATTTTACATTTATGTCTACTTAGTAGGATCTTCACCACTATACATGTATGAACGAGTTGATGTGTCATCAATATTATACATTTATGTCTACTTAGTAGGATCTTCACCACTATACATGTATGAACGAGTTGATGTGTCATCAATATTATACATTTATGTCTACTTAGTAGGATCTTCACCACTATACATGTATAAATGAGTTGATGTGCCATCAATATTATACATTTATGTCTATTTAGTAGGATCTTCACCACTATAGATGTATGAACGAGTGGGTGTGTCATCAATATTATACATTTATGTCTATTTAGTAGGATCTTCACCACTATAGATGTATGAACGAGTGGGTGTGTCATCAATATTATACATTTATGTCTATTTAGTAGGATCTTCACCACTATAGATGTATGAACGAGTGGGTGTGTCATCAATATTATACATTTATGTCTATTTAGTAGGATCTTCACCACTATACATGTATGAATGAGTTGATGTGCCATCAATATTTTACATTTATGTCTACTTAGGAGGATCTTCACCACTATACATGTATGAATGAGTTGATGTGCCATCAATATTATACATTTATGTCTATTTAGTAGGATCTTCACCACTATAGATGTATAAACGAGTTGATGTGTCATTAATATTATACATTTATGTCTACTTAGGATGACCTTCACCACTATACATGTATGAACGAGTTGATGTGTCATTAATATTATACAATTATGTCTACTTAGGAGGATCTTCACCACTATTTATGTATGAACGAGTTGATGTGTCATCAATATTATACATGCATATCTTCACCACTATACATGTATGAATGAGTTGATGTGCCATCAATATTATACATTTATGTCTATTTAGTAGGATCTTCACCACTATAGATGTATGAACGAGTTGATGTGCCATTAATATTATACATTTATGTCTACTTAGGATGACCTTCACCACTATACATGTATGAACGAGTTGATGTGTCATTAATATTATACATTTATGTCTACTTAGGAGGATCTTCACCACTATTTATGTATGAACGAGTTGATGTGTCATCAATATTATACATGCATATCTTCACCACTATACATGTATGAATGAGTTGATGTGCCATCAATATTATACATTTATGTCTATTTAGTAGGATCTTCACCACTATAGATGTATGAACGAGTTGATGTGCCATTAATATTATACATTTATGTCTACTTAGGATGACCTTCACCACTATACATGTATGAACGAGTTGATGTGTCATTAATATTATACATTTATGTCTACTTAGGAGGATCTTCACCACTATTTATGTATGAACGAGTTGATGTGTCATCAATATTATACATGCATATCTTCACCACTATACATGTATGGATAAGTTGGTGGTTCATCAATACTACACATGTATGTCTAGCTAGGAGGATTTTCACCACTATACATGTATGGATAATAGGGTGAGTCATCAATATTATACATGAACAGGTTGGGAGGATCTTCACCATGATAAATGAATAGGTAGGTCATCAATATTATACTTTTATGTTTACTTAGGAGGATTTATTTTTTATTTATTCATAAGACGCCGATCGTCAAGATATGGGCGAATATGGGTTTCGAATGAGTGTGATAAGTGTAGATGAGCGAATGCAGTCATTGTTACAAACTAAGGTCGATTATTTCTTAGAAAGTGTCATTAATTAATATCCCAATGACAAATGAACAGCCGGTGATTATCAGCTGATCCTTCTCAAAATGTATTGACTCTGATTGGGATCGAACTGAGAACCTTTAGCACATGAAGCTGGGATTGAGGTATTTTTTAAGGAGAAATCTCTCGATAGAGCGGAAAGCTTAAATCAACCATATGTCACTGATAATGCAGGCCTAAGTTTGGCTGACCATACCTTCTCTAGCCCCAAGTTGCATAAATTAACAAAAAATCTAAAAATTATGTTTTTGAATGTTCAAGGTATGAAAGACAAGTCACTTTTGCTAGAAAGTTTTTTAGTAAATCAATCAAATGTTTATATCATTTGCATCTCTGAACACTGGCTGAATGCCAATGAGGTTCTATATTCTTTTCCTAGTGGGTTTAGCCATATTAGTTCTTTTAGTCGAACTAATCATATCCGAGGTGGTACCCTGGTTTTTGTTAATAATGTGCTACAGGCAAGGCCCTGTGATATCAGTACCTTTTGTCAGGAGTTTCATTTCGAGGCTTCTGCAGCATTTATAGACGATTTTAGAATTATAGTAGTCTCCTTGTATCACTCGACCGCAGGAAACGCTGAAATTTTCTTAAACACTCTTGAGAAATGTTTAACCTATGTAACACAACATTGGCCAAACTACACGGTTGTTGTTGGAGGTGATTTAAATAAAAGCTTTGATATTACCACCAATAAAAAATCAGTCAAAGTCTTCCTTAATATTCTAAGACAATTTAATTGCTACTGTTTGAATAAAGTTCCTACTAGGGGACAGAACTGTTTGGATAATGTCTTTGTTAATTGTCCACTAGAAAAAATTTCTTCTGTAAACGTTTCTAGTTTTCCCTTCTCAGACCATGATTGTGTTATCGTTGAAATTAATAGCCCTAAAGTTACTTCTGATAGAAGTAAAGATAGACCTGATTTTTATATGAAATTTACTATACCTGAAGAAAGTTTACAACACTTATTATGTAGGTTGTCATCTTATGACTGGTCCAAACTGCTTAGTTCTAATCAAAGTGAAAATGCTGAGAACTTGTTTGATTCATTTTTTAGTATTTTAATTAATCATATAAATTACGAAAAAAAAGCGAAAAAAATTAACTTGAACAAATCCACTGATAAATTGCGTTAGTTTGAATGGTATTCAAGCGACTTAGCTAGGTTGAAGGATAGGCTAGTTTTTCTTAGTAGCTTGACCAGGGGTACTGATGACATTGCATTGCGACAAACTTTTCGTGATCTTACTAAGTTCTACAAGGAATCGATTAGAAAAGCTAAATTATCATACAATGCCAACTGTATTGAAAAGAGTAAGAACAGGTGTAAAGCTGCCTGGAATATTATTAGGGACAACAACCATACCTCCAAAAATGAAATTAAGCATTATATAGCACCAGACATTTTTAATAACCATTTTGTGAACTCTATCGAACAGATTAAGAAAAATGTAAGCAAGCCAAGTAACTCTTCTAATGATTTACTGAAGAGAAATCCAATTACTCATGTAGCTTTCAATTTTAATCTTATAACACCTAATGACATCCTGAATGCAGCTAAGAGATTGAGTAGTTCTAATAGTTATGATGTATTTAACATATCAAATAACATTTTGAAGTTTATAATCCCAAGCATAGCCATTCCTCTTGCAACTTGTATTAACAGTTGCTTAAAGGAAGGTTTGTTTCCAGATCAGCTTAAAATCTCCCGGATTTGTCCTATCTTCAAAAAAGGGCCCAAAAACCAACCTGAGAGTTATCGTCCAATTTCGATTATTCCTACACTGTCAAAAATTATTGAAATATTGGTCTATGACCAAGTCAGCAGTTTTCTAGAAGTTAATAATTTTTTTAATATATCTCAATATGGTTTTAGAAGGGGTAAATCGACCTCTGACGCTATAGATAAGTTGATTAGAGAAATACTTGCAGCCTTTGAAAGCAAGTCATATGCTCAGGCCACTCTGTGTGACCTGAGCAAGGCTTTCGACTCCGTTAATCATGATGACCTTTTATTAAAACTAAATTACTATGGATTCAGTGGTCCTTCTTTAGAGTTCTTCCAATCATACCTTAAAAATCGCCGGCAAGTTGTGTGTGTTGATGGTGCGTGCTCACAGGAGATTCAAATTAAGTATGGAGTGCCACAAGGCTCAATACTTGGTCCATTATTGTTTTTGATCTGTATCAACGACCTCCCATTCTCAATTAATGCTTCCACAATACTTTATGCAGACGACACAACCTTTTTAAATGTCAATACTAATTTAGATGAACTTCAACTTTTGGTAAATAACACCTTAGAAGAAGCCAGTGCCTGGTTTAAAGCCAATGGTTTTCTGCTAAATGAAAATAAAACACAGTCAATTCTTTTCAGTTTGAGACCCACTAACACGCATAATTTGGAAGATGAATCACTTCCTTTTGTTAAATTTTTGGGGATATACATTGATAATAACTTGAATTGGGGGAAACATGTTGATTATATATCCACCAGACTCTCTAGGGTCTTATACCTTCTCAAGCGACTAAAACTTCATGTACAAAAGAATTATGTTAGGACAGCGTACTTTGCATATTTTCAGTCTGTAATTAAATATGGTCTCGTCCTTTGGGGAAACTGCTGTCGAGTTGATGAAATCCTTTTACTCCAAAAAAAAGCTGTTAGAATAATGGCTGATCTGGGTCCTCTCGATCACTGTAAACCAATATTTAAAGAACTAGAAATACAGACTGTAGTAAATTTATACATATTCGACTTAGCTGTTTATGTCCTCAAAGATGTAAATAAATTAACATTTAATTATAATATTCATAACTACAATACTCGCAACAAAAACAATGTAGTGATAGGTCACAATAGGTTGAGCAAAACTCAGAATAGTCATAGTGTGTTATCCCTAAAGGTGTACAATACCCTGAGCCACCTTATGAAAGTATATCCAGAAAAGCAGTTTAAAACGAAATTGTATACCTGGCTCTTGAATAATCCATTTTATAGTTTTAATGATTTTCTCTCAATGGATTTAATAGTGTTTTGAGGGTTGTAATATAGTGGATATTTAATTTTTATTATATTAAATTAAAACTTAATTATGTCAAGTTCAATGTAAACAGTGTGTCACATGTTTGTAATTTTATTGTTATTATTGTGTAAATTATTGTGATTTCTTTTTAAATTATTTTAGGCTACATTGACTAGGTATTATTACTGTTTAATGACATTGTCAATGATGTAACCATCCTTACGGCAAATAAAAATTATTATTATTATTATTATTATTATTATTATTATTGAACCAACTACGCTACCGACCAATTGTATGTATAGGATCTTGACCACTTTATATGTATGAACGAGTTGGTGTATCATCAATATTATACATGTTTATCTTCAACACTATTTATGTATGGATAAGATGTTGGTTCATCAATATTATAATGTATGTCTAGCTGGGAGGATTTTCACCACTATACATGTGTGGATGAGTAGTTGAGTCATCAAAATTATACATGTATGGGTAGCTAGGAGAGGGGACTGTATACTAAAATCTTTTCTAGAAAGATATGTGAATAAATATATGAATAGGACTAGGTTATGTATATGGATGAACGAATGTCGTTTACGAAATACTCATAAAGGATCATTAGCTCAAAAGTCAAATTCAGTCCTACTCAAGAACATTTCAAAATTAGGGATTATCTACTAACCCCATTTCAAGTTTGGTTTATTTGCATATTCTTTTGCATCTTTTTTACACCATATTTTCTTTAAAAAATGTTTAGTATTTCTTTTTTTACTGTTTTGAACATTTGACCATAACTCACAATCCTCTCCACATTTATTATCCCATTTTCCTTGATTTCCATTTTTATACCACTTTTTTGTAGCTTTCAATTTGGATTTTCCTATGTTGATAAAAATAATACAAAAACAGTTACGTTCAAATGATCAAAATTATTAATATAGTAACAGATATTCTGTGATGGATTCATAAATTGTTTATAGGTGAATGCCAATGTTTTTCTGGTTGACTGGAGTCAGAAGTGCTAAGCTTACTTCATGGAGCCTCCAATATTAGGATTTCTGGTGCCGAGATTGCGAGGTAAAGAACATGAAAAGTATATGAATGAGTGTCTTTTAACCAGAAGTCTTGGTACATACAGACACTGGCCAGTTGCCAATGATAGATGACAAGTTGTTTTCGTGTAGCGTTATTGCAAGCTATATATAAGTGGCAAATATTGTCATTTATTAATATTGCATTGAAGGGTTTTATAGTATTTATCCAGAATAATATTAAAATGCATTAAATTTTGAAATAATATAAACATGGCTTCTCAACTTTTGGCTCGATAGTCTTACTTCTATTTCCTCCAGCTTTGGACCATTTTGTTGAAGCTGTTGAGCTCATGTGGTTATATTCTTCCAGAGTAAGACTTGCACACCTCCACATGGTTCAGGCTGGGGAACGTCTTTGTTAGTATTTTGCTACACAGGCAGCTGATAGAACATCTTTTACACCCAAAAAGGTGTAGGACCTACAATATGGTTTTGAGTAGTAGCACTGGGAAATAATAATAATAATAATAATACTTTATTGTTGTGAAACTCATAAATACAAGCAGTGGCATTGTCAATAATTCAGCAGTTATAATGCTCAGTCAATCATCCTTAAAACTAACTTAAAAACTAAGTCTTATTATATTAGTAAAACAAGAACTAATGAGACAGAAAACTGCTCTAATATGTTTAATTTACAAGAATTTTGGGTAAAAGCCATGGCTTAGAGTAACGCTTGTTGGACCTACTAATAAAAAATAGTAACTTTAGTCCCTAATAATGTTAATTATTTTCTGTATTATAGAAAAGGAAGAGGTATATCCAAAAGAACAAAATATTTAGCAATCCCATATGCTTTTAAATTCTAAAAATAAAATAAATTAAGTTTTATGAAATTAACAATAGGATTTAAGAAAATAAATGAAGTACAACAAAACAAAGATTTAAATAACTTAACGAACAATGTAATAAAAATCTAACAATTAACAATAAAATATAAATAAACAATCTAACTATCAACAGTAAAATTAAAATTTAACTATCAACAATAAAATAAGCAATCTAACTAATAACAATAAACAAACTAACTCTTAACAATAAAATAAACATATAAGTTTAGAAAAAAGTGAAATTATTCAACAGTCTAAATTAGCTAGGGAATCAAAAACCAACTACAAATCTTAACGTTCAAAAATAAATATAAGTCTTACAAACCAAAAGCTCAGCAGTTAAAAAAACAATACTATGATAATAAATTGAAAAGTCACAAAATATAATGAAGACCTCGGAATATCATAAACAAGGAAGTGTGTAATGGAGCTCACAGCGACACTACTATGCCATTAATCACAATGGTATTGCTTATAAGAAACCTCGTCTAATATGTGATCACTTTATTGATTTTTTTTTAATGTAGTAAACATTAATAGTAAACAAACAAAATCATCCTTTTCTAATATTGAAAGTAAAAAATTACTAGACACCTCTACAATGTTCCGTTGTAAACCCATCTGTTGTGTTGAAGTCACAGATATTATTAATAACCTTAATAATAGTGCATCATGTGGTCATGATGAGATTCCCATGAAAATAATAAAGAATACAAAACAAGAATTAGCCCCCATTTTTACCCATCTAATAAACTCCTCTTCCATATCAGGCCATTTTCCAATCAGTTTAAAAATCTCTAAAACTATTCCCATTTTCAAGAAAGGATATAGGTCCAACATGTCCAATTATCGCCCCATTTCATTACTCCCAGCTATTTCAAAAATTTATGAGAAAGCAATGTATAACAGGTTCAAGAAATATTTAGATGAAAAATCATTAATTGATAGCGTCCAGCATGGATTTCGCTCAGGTTTTTCTACAATAACAGCAGCAACTCAATACATTGAATCGATAATAGAATCTATAGATAAAAAAGAACTTGTAATTGGAATCTCTATGGATCTCTCAAAAGCATTTGATAGAGTATGCCTCAGTACATTACTAAAGAAATTAAAAGAAATGGGCGTAGATAACAAGAAATACAAGTGGTTTGCATCTTACCTACACAACAGATATCAATTTATAGAACTCACAAGTAAGAAAGGAGATTGGCTAACATCTGTTAAGTCAAAAAAGAAACTGTGCCAATATGGAGTTCCTCAGGGCTCTATACTTGGCCCATTATTATTCCTGTGCTACCTAAATGGTGTGCAAAATACTTTGACCCTGGTTCCTAGAGAAAACATGTATTTATACGCAGATGACACAAACCTGAAGGTGTCTAGTAATATACAGGCAGAGATAACATCTATGTCCCATATCAAACTAATAAACATTAAAAATTATTTACTATCCCATAACTTACACTTTAATTTGGAGATAACCCATTCCACATATTATTCAACTTAACAAAATAAAAGAAAGTTTGTTTCAAAAATAACAGTAGATGGGAATCCGATTAAACAATTAGATAAGACAAACTACTTGGGATTATTTATAGATGAACATCTTTCATGGGATTCACATGTATTAAAAATATGCTCAAAAATAAATTCTGGCTTATATGTGTTAAAGAAAATGTCCTATTTGTGTAATTTCTAAACATTAAAATTAATTTACTTTTCTTATATCCATTCACATGTTTCATATGGATTACATTGTATGGGGCTACACCAAAGAGAAATTTGGCAGAATACTAAAATTCCAAAAAAAGGCAATAAGAATAATTTTGGGGTTACCAGCTAAACAATAAGTAAAATCAAATTTTAGAAAATTAAATATTATGACAGTTTATAGATTGTACATATTAGAATGTATCATGTATGTGAAAGAATATGGCTTGAACCAACCTTCTCATGGATACAATACCAGGGGCAGAGTTATATTAACAAGTCGACATAATCTAGATTTTTATAAAAAAAGACAAGTTTTATTGGACAAAAGTACCTTACAGATGCTACCTAAAAAATTGAACATGATTGCACCAAATTATAAATTCAAGAAAGGTTTAAAAATGTATTTGCTAGACTGTGCTCCATACTCAACAGATGAGGTATTTAACTTTAAATCTTGATTTCTTTTTTTTTTTTATCAATTGTTCTTATAGTATTTAGTGATATATTGCATATTACATATTTTGACACTATTCAATGTATAATCTTTGTACAACATGAATAAAGCCATTTTTGATTTGATTTGACTTTTCAAGACAACAATATTAACCCCAATCCAACCCCTTCCACTACAATACTGTTAACTGCTAATATATTCAAGTTTCAAGAAATTAGATTAAAAAAAGCCCAAAATGCTAATGACACTCTAAAATCCAAAACATCATCAGGTGTTTACGACATATGAGCGCAGATCACAAAAACATGTAAAAAGGAACTAATTGCCCTGTGGGTTAGTACTTGCTCTGACAAACTTAATCAATAAATCACTTCAGCAAGGCATCTTCCCAGACCAATTAAAAATAGCCAAATATAAGTATTTAGTGATATTTTGCATACTACATATTTTGACACTATTCAATGTATAATCTTTGTACGACATGAATAAAGCCATTTTTGATTTGATTTGAAGTAAAATTACGAAACAAAGTTGTTACTTTAAAAATTTATATTTTTGAAATTTAAGAATTCATTAAGAGTATAACAGGGATTACATAACAACTAGGCATAAAACTTTCTTTTAAATACATTCACTGGATATTTATTGATTAAAGGCCTCAATATTTTGGCTGTTGAGGGACTTGCTCAATCTATGAAACGCAATGGAGGTGTTTCCTTTTATCTAGTGTTGTAGTTATGAACACTGTAATTAAAATTTAACATTTCTGTGTGTTTAGTTATATATATATATATATATATATATATATATATATATACAGAGCGTTTCAAAAAGAATCATCCGATTTTAAAAATTTATTGCTATTCATCTATAAGTCCGATTTGATAGAACAATGTACTGTCAGTAAGAGGGAGCTCTCAAGTTTCAAGTGTTTTCCGCTAGGTAGCAGTAGCGCGCTTCTGTCAACGCCCAGCTCAGTTATTGACAAAATGGCATCTAAACAACAGAAGGCTTTTTGTGTTATACGGTTTGCTAGATGTGAGTCTGTGAATACCGTGCAACGTGAATTTCGTACCACATATGGTGCTGATCCTCCTACAGCCCAGAGCATAAGAAGATGGTATAAGCAATTTACTGATACAGGCTGTCTCTGTAAAGCAAAATCATCGGGTCGTCCACGTGTGTCCAATGAAGACGTGGAGCGCATCCGCGACAGTTTCGCCCGTAGCCCGCAAAAATCCACTCGCCGTGCTGGTAGGGAACTTAACATTCCTTCAACATCAGTATGGCGTGTTTTACGCCGACGTTTACATTTGAAACCATACAGGATTCAATTACTACAAGCTTTGCATGAAGGTGATAAACAACAACGTGTTCAGTTTTGTGAGTTATCCTAAGCCAGATGGCAGTTGATGATGATTTGGTAACACGCATGGTGTTTAGTGACGAGGCAACTTTCCATTTGAGTGGAAAAGTTAACCATCACAATGTGAGAATATGGGGAACCGAGCAACCACATCACATCGTACAGCGTGAGCGAGATTCCCCAAAACTTAATGTTTTCTGTGCAATCTCACGGAATAAAGTGTACGGTCCCTTTTTCTTTCAAGAGAACACTGTTACGGGATTGACATATCTCGATATGTTAGAAAACTATCTCTTCCCTCAGTTAGAAACAGATTCCAATGACTTCGTGTACCAGCAGGACGGTGCCCCACCACACTGGAATCTTCATGTGAGAGAGTTTTTAAATGGTAGGCTTCCTCAAAGATGGATCGGTCGTACTGGACCTAACGATTCCGCGTTACATCACTGGCCTCCAAGGTCACCGGACCTTACTGTTTGCGACTTCTTTTTGTGGGGATTTGTGAAAAACATTGTTTATATCCCTCCCCTTCCAACAACATTGGTTGAACTAAGGAACCGCATTAGAGCAGCCATCGAATCTATCACTCAAGAAATGCTAGCTAAGGTGTGGGACGAATTTGAGTATCGCATAGACATATGCCGTGCATCTCAAGGGGGCCATATTGAGCACCTGTAAATGGTATGTAAAAAAAAACTTTATTTTAACTATGTAAAAAAACTTTATTAGTTATCCTTTAATATAAAATTAACCTCATGTCCATATTATTATTAGTATTGAAATTATAAACCTACAAAATCGGATGATTCTTTTTGAAACACCCTGTATATATATATATATATATATATATATATATATATATATATATATATATATATATATATATATATATATATATATATATATATATATATATATATATATATATATATATTATTAAACACCATATCTGCAAATCAACAGCAATATCAAATATATATATAAGTTAATAACTGTTTGAATCTGCATATTGATGAAAATTTGCTTACAATGTTTAATGAGGGGTGAATGAGATACTATTCTATCTTTTGTAGTAATAACATCTCGTCAACACGACTGCAATTTCCCCAGAGTACTACGCCTTACCTCAAGATCGACTGAAAGTAAGCAAAGTAGGCTACCATGGTATAGTTAAGTGGCACGCAGGTCGTGAGATGTCTCAATAAGTATACAATTCTAGATAATTTTTAGTGACATGTTCAATATGAGCTCTCCAGGTTAACTTACAATCCAGAAAAATACCCAGAAACTTAACACTGTCAACAGGCTCAAAATCAACAAAAGAGTGGTAATCTAAGGACCTTAAACTAAATAATATGTGTTGTGTTTTATTATTGTTTAATAAAAATATGTTTGAATTGAACCAAGAGGAAGCTTCTTTAGTATATTACTTATCACTTGGGTTCAAGTATAGTCCTAAATATAGCAGTAACTAATGTTGGGTAAAAAAGTGGGAGGTGAATCAACTTCATAAGGAGAATGGTTCTATTGCCGGCTACAGAGAAATGCGAAGTCATTAATAACTACAAGAAATGGGAAAAAGGTCCAAGTACCAGGATCGCCTGGTGGGGCACGCAGGAAGCTGCAAGCAGAAAAGATGTTGTGGTGATTCAAGCGCGCGCGCACGAGCTCCATTAAGATTAAAAAAATGTTAATCCCCTTTCATCTAACTCATAATATTTTAATTTATCCAAATAAATCTTTATTACCGTTACCAGTGCAAAAGGCGCGTTTTATCTGCGGGTTACACGCTCAAACGCGGGTCCTTAGTGTTTCCGAAAGAGCACGCAAAGATAGCAGTCATTTAAGCACGGTGACTGTGCGGTAGAGATCATCGATTTGTATTCGTTAGAAGGGTGCAACTTGGATGAAATGTAGGATAGGAAGAGCTAGCATTGGAATGCGCAGCGGAAAATAGGAGTTAAGCTTGATCGCGAATGAGAGATAGAGTAAGTGTAGGCGGATTGAATTTAAGCGGATGTTAATGGAGATGTGACGTGATAGTGTGGGGTTCGATAGTCGAGATCTGGTCTAGTGTCGCGCGATGTTAGGCGCATAGATCAGTGTGGATAAAGTTAATTCAGTATAGTTTGGTGAGACGCTCGTAGTTGTATTGAGTGCGTTGTATTACTCTCTCTACAGTCGCTCAAGCTGTCGATGTCACAGGTGATGTATGATTCTCAGATGGTGAGAATATGGGGTCGAACTATAGCTAGACAGTGACGAAAGGAGATTTGGTTGATGGACTATTATTCAGAGACGCTATGGTGGATAGTGCTGTACCGAAGGGACTTGATGGATTATGAGATGAGTGTGATCGTATATCTATTCATCGAGTAGCGAGTTGGCAGGTTTAATAAGAGAGCAAACCAGGGTGCGAAGTTAATGTGATGAGTAATAAGTCACTAGCGCTGCGCATCGAGTTATGAAATAAGTGAAGCTTTTTGATTGTGGATGAGAGGCCGACATCGTTGATAAGCTATGTATTACCGATAAATGTTATGATGTCTAAGTCTGATTATAAGGATATGGTTGATTATGATGTGAGTGTCACCCGGAGTACTAGTGGGGCGCGGTGATGCTGGTAGGAGAGACCTATGGGCGTGAATAGAACAATTCAGATAGTGGAGGACGAGTATAGGTTGTGGGAAGGAGTTGGAGAGGTGCTTAAGGGGGTGGTTCGCATTATGGGTGGGTATAGGAGAGTTAGATATCACCAACAGTGTCGGGTAGGTTGAGGATCAATCAGTGGAGAATTATGTGACCAGATTTGTATTGGGTTAATGTAGTTCTCGTTACAAGCTAGATCTCAAGGAGAAGCGCTCTAGAGGAAGTATTTATATACTGAGGAGATAGCAAAGCGACTGTATAGAGTCTTATCTTGAAGAGCTGTTTACGTCAAGACTAACTACATTGAGTAGTAGCATACGTATAGACAGTATATATGATAGTAGACGCGTACAGTGGATATTGGAGTAGGGCCGAGAGTTCGGTGAGGTGCGGGATTAAGAGAGTGTGAAGCTCGATAGGGATTTTAGTCGATGCGAGTGTGCGCTCCTGTAAGGAGTTAAGATGTGAAGCATTTGGTATGATGTCGAGAAGGGTACTAACATCTGAAGAGTTGAGTTCAGGAATTAGTGTGAATATTAGTCAAGCGAAGGTAGGATCGTAAGAGTCTTTGATGATTCTTAGCTAGCACGAGGTTGATACAGGCGTCTGAGACTCTTGGTGTGAGAGGTCGTATCGTTTTAAATGAGTCGTGATTTCTGGCGATCGTGAGGTATAGATCTACATACGGGAGAGAGCGACACTGCTAGGACCCATCGCTACAAAAGTAGAGTAGCAAGATATACTCATATGAGTGTTAGTCACAGCGGAGATTGTGTTAGGCTCACACCGTGATTGACTATAGTATTGAGAGTGTACCATCAATGTGTTAACAGAACACACACAACTAGTATAATCACTATGTTTTCTGTGACGTCTAGTGACACAGAGATTGTGGGGTATCTTCTACTACATGTAACGTCACGGAGTCGACACACTATTATTAGTGGTGATATTGAGTAGTACTCTGTGTTCTGAGACAGTTATGTAGGTATCGTAACTCTGGGTCCCTGTGGCTGATTAAGAAGTTAAGACACACAGAGACATTGATGTGATCACACAGTACTATACCGACACAGACTTAGCTAGTGTGCATATACAGTGGGATCAGGCACGGAGAACAAGAATCGTATATATATGCTATGGGGAATGTGAGTGCAGAGGAGAGCGAGATAGAATAGGATATACACTATAATTGATTTAGTTACGGAAGTGTGAGTGCTCAGATATTTGCTTGGTGATCTACATTACTAGCTATGTTCTAAACATTATGAACACACATCGTCTATAATAGCAGGTTGTGATGGTTGGCTACGACTTGTCTTATTAGAGTGTGATCATGAGTTATATTCGAAGCACACGTAGGATGAGTCACGCTTCACGTAGGAGGGTTGGACTATGTGTCTAAGCGATACTTAGTTGTGGGGAGTGATTGATTTGGTGCACACACAGTATCAGCAAGAATAAACTCGCTAGGGGCGTGAGAATCTACACTGTTATAGAGGTCTATGCATGATGTTGGTAGACAGATAATATATATATACTCTAGGTGGTTATTGGTATAGCATAGGCTTCACAGATCTTACTACTGCTTGTGGGTCATGTGGAGTGTCGTGAGGTTACGATGGCACATGACACTGGTGATATCTTTATTATTCAGTAGACGGTTTAGTATATTCTTAGTTGGACGTCTAACTACAAGAGGGACACTTTGTTCTAGTATAAAGTGTCTTCTCTATGAGGAGTACGAGAGTGCAGGAGAGGATGTGGTTATGCTTGTCTGATTGGTGAGTAGAGGGTCGTCTTTGTCACATTGTCTGTTTATATTGCGTAACATAGAGAGATCAATGTGATGATCGCGAGGCAAGTTTTTATTGCCGTGGCGGTGTGAGGCGAGGTCAGTGTCATCTATATTTCTATAGGAGTAATATCGATTCATCTTCTATATAATTTATCTTTGAGTGAGGATTATGTGTATGTTATTTTTTCTAGTTTTTATTGTATATAGTATATATATATTTTTCTATAAGAGCACAATAGTTCATTTTTGTTGTTATAACTGTCAGAATTAGTATTGATTAGTTATATTTTAGTTTCTATATAATAATACAGGTAGTGAGTCACATAGTGTGTTTATGCTTGTTGTTTGTACTTATTGATTTTTTAGAACATATTTGAGTGTCTGTAAACTAATGTGTACTTTATGAGATCTTTTACATTTCATGATTTTTTCATTGGACACTAGTCAGACACTTATATTTTGAATGGGGTGATATACGGTTGAGTGTAACGTTGTTATAGATTAGGGAGTGGTAGTGAGGATGCAGAGTGGAGTGGTGGTCACACATAATGGGGGTATACTGATGGGAGATAATTACTTTTGTGGGACACACTGGGGAAGAGAGACAGTGGTCCAGTGTGATGGGAGTCTTTGTGCTGGCGACTGGTAGTAGTGTTTGTATGGCGTTCACATAGTGATGAACTATGTTGATGGTTTTTAGTGGATGGTGGTGGGTGTGTTTTTTATTTTATTGAGATTTTTGTTGCTTGATTATGGTGTGGAGGGTATGGTGACTGTACTTTAATGAAATAAATGACGATAATGATGTTGTCGGGGTGTAGTATGGGAGGGGTGAACATGTATCATTAGAACACACACGTGTGCGGACCGACACACAGAGAGCGGTCACACAGAAATGTGACAGTTTGATATGTACCACAGTTATAAAAAAGATCTATAGTAGAGAGCTCGCTCACATGCACTCAGATCTGAGCACAACTTATTGGATTGTACACACCACAGTGTATGGGTGTACACTAGATAGGATGAGGTATTGAGGTAATGTTGATAGGTGTATATACGTGTTCACTCTCATCTTTAGATTGGTGGTATGGCGCACTCGGAGCTCAAGTACGGGGATAACAGTAGACACATAGCGATAAATGTGGTACTGTGACAATTGTTGGGGGATTGGAGTATCTATGACATGACGACTTACAGAGTGTGCGGGGGAGAGTATTTTTGTAGACTGATGTATGCGGTAATTTTGTGTATTGAGTTGGTGAGGAGGATTGGACACACACAATTGGACACGAGGGTGTTGTGGACTAACTCGGAGCAGTCTGCGGCGGCTCTCAATGATATGCACTGGTATCTAGCACGTTGGATTTGGACATGGGTGGCGTGACAGGATGTATGTGGTGTGTGGAGTTCACGTGGGGAGCTAAGGGGGAGTGGTGAAAACAATTAAGGTTATTATATTATATTTTCTTCTATGTGGATGGGTGTAGGTCTTAGGGGGATAGTTGGTTGGATATAAAATTGTAAATATTACATTTTTAAAGCCAATATATGGATATTGAGAACTTATGTTGTGCGCGAGAGGAGAGAGAGCGAGTGAGAGTGAGAGAGCGCGCGTGCGATGTAATAGCAGATGCGCGTTCTAGTTTGATGGGGGGGGATATCTATCTATGTAGGGTTAGGGGGTGGGGGGTGGGGGGGGGGGGGGTGGGGGGATTAAGGAGAGAGAGTGAGAGATGAGTGTATCTCTCTTAGGAGGGGGGATGAGTGGTGGAGAGAGAGAGAGAGAGAGTAGCGAAGAGGGGTTGTTGAATTGGGATTGGAGAGGGATGAGATGTACTCTGCAGATCTCATATCCTCTCTCTTGATGCGAGAGTGAGCGAGTGAGTGGGTGGTGGGGGGGGGATGTGTGATAGGAGTGAGGGGGTGAGAGAGGAGAGATGAAGAGTTAGATTTTGGTGGATATTGGGGGGATTGAGAAATTTGGTGTAGTGTGGTTGTTGAGAGTGGTGTGTGTTTTTGTATAGTGTGATGTAGGTAGGATAGGGTAGGTTGGGTGTGTGGGGTTTATTGGGGGTTTTGGGGTTGGATGGGGGGGGGGTTAAATGAAGTGATTGATTTTAGGGATGTGATGTGTGTGGGGTGTAATTGATGGGTGTGGGGTGAGTGTTTTATGAAGATAGGGTGGGGGGGTTTTGAGTGAGTGAGTGTATGTTATTTAGGGTTTTGGGAGTGTGTGGGTGTGGGGGGGGTGGGTAGTAATGTGTTTTAGGATTTTTTGTTAGGGTAATTTAGTGATAGATATGAGGGGTGGGTGGTTTTTTGTGTTTTTGTTTTGTGGGGTATAGAGTTAGTTTTGATGGGTTTGTGGTTTGGTGGTTGTGGGTATGTAGGTTTTAATATGAGTTTGTTTTGTGAGTGGTGGGTTTGAATAGAAGATTTTGGTTGATATGGGGTTTGTAATGAGTTGTTTGTCCATCTCCAATGGTACAAATTTATCTACTGTTTTCATTCTGTCAGAGCAGAGAGTTTATCATTCTTTTTTTCTTTTTTGAGTTAATGTTCACAAAAAATACTTACTAGGTTTGCATTCCAACTTAGTGTAATTTACCAGTTAGAAATTTACATTACATACAGATTGGACGTCAAATGAGGTACATGCCTTCAACTTGGTACATGCCTTCAACTTGGTACATGCCTTCAACTTGAAGATCTTAGATTAACCTAGGTGCAGTACTGTATTAAGTTCCATGAACAGTTTTCAAACTGACATTTTATTTATTTCATTATTCATAAGTTTAGTACCTCCACAAAATAAGTATGTCTATAGCCACTGCATTTCCATCAATTTGTAAAATTATTCTTTTATCTAGGGGAACAACAAAATAAGTACTACAATTTTGAGCTTATCAAGTACTTATTTTTAATTAGGACGATAGTATAAATGTGAGTCAGTATGCATTGGTTACAGACGAATGAATTTGCTTGATTGCAAACTAAGACTGATCTTATTTAGAAAGTGTCATTAATCAATATCCCAACGAAAAAAATAGTAATTAATTAATGCACAGTGTAGATTTTAGGCTTATTTATTTAACAAAGTATAGTTGGCACACATTTTCTAAATTATGAACAAATATTTAATGACAACATTATTTTACTGCCATCAATATCTAAAATATCAAATTAATTCCTAACAACTCCTCTGGATATAACTGAATTATATGAAACTGTTCACTCATAATGGTTTGACCTTTGGTTTGGAATCATGTATCAACTGGTCCTTGATTTCAACAAATGTTTTTTCACTGCTCCTTTAGGGTAACAAGTTCTGGCTTACTTGTTCATGATCTGCTGGTATGGAGCTTTCTTGCCTCAATCCTAAAAACTACTAGTTTGTACGTATTAATGATGGGTGTGATTTTGTTAGCGTCCACAACAAATCTTTAGAGCTGTACATACATCCTGGGTAGTTCTAAACGAGCAACAAATCTGTTAGCTGGACCACAAAACATAAAAAGGCCCTTTTGAGGATCAAGCTAATTTTAAATCAATAGGTTCTATTTTAAACATAGTACATTTTAACGTTGAGGGCTTGAGCAAGGTGAAGAGTGAGTGCATCACGGGCGGGTGGTGTTCTTCATGAAAACAATGTTGATATCCTTGCACTCCAAGAGACCCATATCAAAGATAATAATAGTGCAAGAGGCAATTCCTGGATATAGTCTTGTTAATTCTGCAGGGGATAGGGTGTATGCTATTGCAACTTATGTGAAGTGTCAGTTACCCATGAGAGATCTCATGGAGACATCTTTGTCTTGGCAATAGGATTTTGTCAAGTTTTGAACACCCTGTCCTCTATGTGGGGGACTTTACGGTTACCATAGCCAATGAGGCTACAACAGCGACGATGAAAATGGAAGAAAGCTTGTTTATGTACTAGGCTGAAATGAATAACCTTTTCTTGATCTTTGATGCTAAAGATTCAGCCACTATTTATTCAACTCGTTGGCGTCGAGGTTACTCCCTTAAGCTTCTGCTCATGAGAACGATCATTAAGACCAAAGACAATTAGGAGGACAGTTCTTGATACTTTTCCCCATTCTCAACATAGGCCAGTACTGGTTTCATTGGGGATCCAAATTCCCAAAATTTGATCTTTTCCATTGCCTAGATGGAATTTTAATAAAGCAAACTGGGAGTCCTTTACCACTAGGCTTAATGATAGCATCAGGTTCATTCCTCCTAAAATAAGAAAAATCTCGTCTTGTCCATTGCTAAAGCTTGCATACTAAGAGGATACAGAAAGGAGTATATACCAGGATGGCGTAGCAAAGAGTTTAATGCTACCAAAAACTCCAACACGGCTAAACTGCTTTCTTGGCAGAAACAGAAGATAAAAATAGGTTAAGCCTGTTTTTTTTTTTGTTTTTTTGTTTTTTTTTTTTTTGTTTTTTTTAGATATAAACTTTACCCACAGCAGCAGAAAAGTAAGGTCACTTTTAATGAAATTCTCTACTGGTCAAAGAGAAGTGCTCCACCCGAAAGCCTCTAATATACCTAAACACCTATAATAGCCAGGTTATTAAAGTTAACCTGCCATATTTCTGACAAACACGTGCTTTACAAGTTGAATGAAATAATATAAAAAAAGTCAAATGGCATCCATGGAAGTCTTCAGAAATTTCTCGGAGGAAGAGATAGATAGGGAAAGCAGCCGGTCTTTTCAGTATCTTTCCAGGATTTCTATTGCATGAAATGAAATTAAAAGTGGCTTTTTATTAGGTGGAGTTAGAACTATTAAGTCCTCTCTTCTACTCAATCTTATCTTAAAAGACTACTTTTTTTAACTATATGAAATACAGACAGTAGCACAATAATTCCTTAAATATCTACTCATAAATCTTATTAATAAAATCACCATGCTGGTAGCAAAGTGAAACAATAGCTTCAAACAGTCTACAATAAGATATTAGCTACAGGCAATTGGCCAAAAGCATTCAAGCGTAGTAGCTGTTCTAAAGCCTGGCAAAGATCCTGAACAAGTGGAAAGTTATCACCCAATATCTCTTCTTAGCGTTTGCTATAAGTTGCTAGAAAGGCTGTTATACAATAGAATATCATTATTGATTCTAATGTTCTAGTTGAGCAAGCCGGTTTTCGCCCTGGCCAAATTTGTAGCGACCAGATTATAGCTCTGACATAATTTATCGAGAATGGGTTTGAAAAGAAGTTGATAACATGTGCAGCTTTTATTTATCTTACAGCAACTTATGACACAGTATGGGGCAGAGGTTTGTTGTTAAAGTTTGACAGCCTCCTTCCCTGTCTCTTTCTATTGCAACTTTTGGAATCAATGCTTTGTGCCAGGTTAATAAAAGTTTATCTTGGTCGTGAAGAAAGCTCTTATAGACAATTTTAACCTTAGATGGTCTGCCACAGGGGTCTGTACTTGCTCTAATTTTATTCAACGTGTATACTGCTGATAACCCAATCACAAAGACAAAAATTTATATATGTAGATAATATTGCTTTAGCTTGCCAGCACAAGGACTTCACAACTATTGAAGGAACACTCACAAGTAACCTTGCAGCCCTCGAAGTATATTTTGAAACCTGGAAGCTAAGAATCCTAACCCATCAAAAATCGAAGTAGCCTGCTTCCACCTAAGTAACAGACTGACTAATTGAAAACTGAAAATCTTTCTAAATGATGTAAAACTCCACTACAATTATCATCCACAGTACCTGGGAGTAATGTTGGACCCTGCACCAAAAGTAATAATGTCGCTGAGGTTTAAATGCCATCTTCAAAAAACAGCAGCTAAAATCAAAACCAGGGCAAATATATTTTCATTTTGCCGGATCAACTTAGGGAGCCAACACACACATCTTGTGTACTATTGCTTTGTCACTGGTCTATTCAGCTGCTTAATACAGTGCAGTGTTCACACTAAGCAATTGATGGCCTACTTAATACGGTCATGAGAGCTATTAGTGGCACTCTCAAGGCAATTCCACTTCCTTGGCTCCCGGTGCTCTGCAATATAGCTCCTCCAGAGATAAGACGTCAGGAGGTCTTCAATAAGGTCTTGAATGACCCGCACGTTACCATTACACAGGATTTCTCACATCAGAAAGGTCGCTTAAAATCTCGTAACCCATCTCTCTGTACTGCTTTCCAGTTGAGCTGATCAAATTTCTTGCCCATTACTAGCTGGGCCACAGTGAGGAACAGTTTTGATAGACGATATAAGTTCCTTATTAACAATCTGTCATACCTGTAGGTCGGATGAACTTCGCTTGTAGTGAGTGGACACTATTGAATGCAATTACTGGAAGTATAAATGGGAATTGACACTAGATCAGTCATGTAATTGAGGGAAGTCCATACAAACATGGATCACGTAGTTACAGAGTGCCCCTGTGCTCTTTTATGGAGGGATAAGCCACCATAAACAAAATCAGTGAGATAGGTCTTAAATGGTCTGATGGATTGGACAGCTTTGTGACAGCAGATCACTTTACATTTTTATTCAATTAATAAGCTATCATGACTTTTGGATCTTTTTCCAAATATATATTGCAGCTTTTTTAAATTAACAAATGGTAGTTGATAACAAACCATACAAAATATAAATGTATAATGACATTTACTGTTTTAATTGCCAATTATATTTAGTATTAGAAGTGTAATACTAGTAGAACTGTACAAAAAACCAAATTGTTTCCAATTTTGATTCAAGTACCATACATTTTCAGTGGTTTTGTTTGTTACAAGTTTTAGAATTTGCTTTATTTAAGTACCTAGTTGTTAATAACATTTTTGTTTAAATTACTACACAACTTACCAATTCAACTTTAGTTTAACTGTCTAATTGGCAAGGTTTTTTTCTAACTATTATAAAGATTTCAGTTTTTAATTCTTTCAAGAAACTTGCAACAAACAAGTTGCATTCTAGTACCAAGTTAAATGATATCTTATTTTTTAACCTTTAGTTTCATAAACAAATTGCCTTATGATGCATGTATGAAATATTAAAAATACACATATATCCTATGCTGTTTATCATGTCAGCTGCTCATAGGGGGAAAATGAACTTGTATTTTGGAGTAAAAGTACACACTACTGTACAAGTCAAAATAATTAAGATCAATAGATCTCCTATCACAAAGTCGAATCCAACTCCTTAGCCAATTACGAATTTCCTGACCAGGATAACTGACTCTGATCATCCTCCAGTAAAAGATCACCAAGAGCACTTGTTAACAATGTGATTCATTCATTCTTCTTTGAATTCTTTATTGGAGATTATTTAAATTTATAAATAATTTTAAAAATTCTCACATACCCCAATAAAATGATTTATTTTTGTGTGTTTTTATAATGATTTATTTATAAAATAATTTTTGTAAATTGTATTATTTATTTATTAGCAAAAATAAATTATTTTATTGGAGTATGTGAGAATTTTTAAAATTATTTATAATTTAAATGTGATTCATTGTTTGGCTGCTCCACGTTCACAAGACTGGTTTTCTGTGAGCCCACCAGTCTAGTAGTTGCACCAACTAACACCAGTATGGAAGCGGTTAGTCAAGGACAATTCCCTCCTGGAAGGCTCATGCAAGGAGGTTCCTGTACATGGGTCTTCTATCAGAATTTTGTTTTGTCCGTTAAGTTTTGTGTAAATGTAAAATTTCATTCAAAAACTGTACTCTTATGAAACACACACAAGTATTACTGACTAATATACAGACAGGAATTGAGATATAATTTTAAATACTCAGGGTAGAAAACATGAATAACCACAATATTTTAACAATTCTGTGCAGTGTATATACATTTTTTATTGTATATAAATGTATCAAATACTGTTAGTTAGTTTGCATGCAACTTTAATAAAAACTTTTCATTTTTATACTTAACTTAAAACCTTAAACATAATTTGATAGTGTTCAAAAATTGATCTGTTTTTTTATATCTGATTAGTTTATACTAGAAATATAAAAAAAACTTAAACAATCAACAATTAATTATAAGATTTTGACAAAAAGATTGTCATGTTTTTGAGATTTTGTTTATAGACTTGCTCTGTAAAATGCAATTCAAATTAGAACTGCGAATCCTGTTCTCCATCGTATTGCTGATTGTCAAAGTAGAGTCGGGTAAGTATTAACATTTACTATTTATATAATTATAATTTATACTTGTAACTTCCTCAGGCATATATGTCTTTAGATGACATAACCCACCAGAGAGATGTCTCACTGAGCTGGTTTCTGACTAAATACACACATTCTTGACCCATTCTTGACAACAAATGATTTGTCATCAGGTTTAATTAGCTGAAATTTCTTTCACAAGATACTACTGTTACAAGCAAGCTTAGTGCAGTCATAATACTAAGATACGATAAATCCCGAATGAACTTGAATCGGTCCAGTGATGCTGCATTTTTATATACTTCTGTTATGTCATATCCATGGAATCAAAATGTTTCTAATTTGTTATAAAATTCAACAGCAGTACCTCTTTTGATATTTTACAGCAAACTCTAACACGTTTTCTTAAACTGGCTTCTGAACATTGTTTTAGGCTCTTTCAATGAGGAATAAAAATTCTGTTGATATTGATGACTTATTGCATCATAACTTCATCATGGTTAAGTCATCAAGAATTTTGTCCTACACAAAAATGGTCTTTCTATTCCATTCTTCTTGTGCTCCTTCTGCAGAATCTATGTTTGATTATTTCTCATTAACTGTTTTGCTTCTTTGCTTCTTGTTTGATATGCATACTTGAGACCTTGCTTCAAGTGTTGACTAGTATTTTATAGTACATGGATCATTATAAAACCGCTATCAATTTAATTTGACAGGAAGTTTTATTATAAAGAATCTTAATAAAACATATATTTATTCACGGATACACCATTTTAAATAATTACATTCATGTGGCTGACGCCAATCAGTGCAACTACAACTAGATACAGGATTTTGTGCTAAACTACTAAATATAAGGAAATTCTAATACTAGGCAACAATAATAAGATATGAATCCGACTATTTAAGTAGAGCGGTGACGATTTTTTCTGAAATAAAGTACAACAGAACTTAACTAAAGAAATAAATATCTAGAAGATATCCAACTATCAGGAAGCGGAAAGCCGATCAAGCTCTCTTCTGATATCTTCAGATCCAAACAATGCTGTAGATACGTGGAAAAAATTCGCTGCACCCTCTCAGGAGCCGAGCAAATCCGCTATTGTATGAGTAGGTAGTTGGTAGGCATAAATTTCCGCTGGAACACAGATTTTGAGCGGGTCCCTCGAGGAGTAGTCAGATCCACCTCCTGAAGTAGCTCTGGACAGTCAGTAAGCCCGTTGACCAATTTGAACATGAAGATGAGGTCACTAATATTTCTTCTGGATTGGAGTGGCAGGAGTCCAAATCGCACCTCGACGTCCCTGATAGGCGTTGCAAAGTAAGAAAAGCCAATTCTCACACCAAGCATCCAGATGAATCTGTTTTGAATAGTGTCCAGCTGTTTCACATGACCCACTTGATAGGGGTGCCAGATAATTGAGGCATATTCCAGGACAGGAAGAATTAAGGATTTGTAAAGAGTAACAATAGTACAAGGCAAGTTGAATCCAAGGGAGCTTCTAAGAAGAAAACCCAGAATAAAATAAAAAGTCTTATAGTTGTAAATAAAGTCTTACTTCTAACTGAACTACATAACTTTATTTTGACAGAGTATCTTAAATATATAATTACTTACATGTATCAATCTGTCCACAAGAGAGAACTGGATGACATGTTTCAAATCAAAAGATTCATCATGAGGTCTTTGGCTCTACTAAGTTAAACACACTAAGTTAAATAACACTTATTCGTTACAAAGTTCATACACATTAACAATTATATTAAAATTAAAATTTAACAATGGAGAAAACCAAACAGTCAGAACATTGAGTGGGGCGGCAATAGGGAAGAAAAAATGTAAACAAGAGGAGAGACAAGAAGAACAGTTGCCAAAATTGAAAGTTTTTTCTTATCTTCTAGTTTTACGAAGCCTACTTGTTCATCTGCAACTATTTCAAATAAGGAAAATGAAGTTTCGTAAATCACAGCAATTATTTTACTTAGGATAAAACTACAGTAATTGATTATTGTCTAATTGGATAATGAATACCAGAAAGTCCCCACAAGCCTTACAATAATAACATGGTGTTTATTGGATAGGCTTGATATAATCTAAGATACAGCAAACTCTGGATTTTCCTAGGTAATTGGGTTGGGACCGTGTCTACCTCGGATACGGAAAAAACTTGCTTAATACTGAGATCGGTTTACTGAAGAAAAACACGCAAATAACGATTACTTTGGTTATTTTTAAGACTAAAATATTGAATAACTTGCAGTGTTTGTACACTGTGTAACTCATAATCTAAACTTTGTGATTAATGATGCAGTTAACAAAATCAAAGAAGTAGTTATCTACTTTACCACTTTACAAGCACTGTACGTTTTCACAGTATTAACAGATGGGATATTATTTCAAGTCTAACTGATGAATCTGAAATAATATTGAAGAAACCAAGCCCAACAAGATGAACTTCCAGACACGATTTGATTTTATCTGTTAAACTGAGGTACCCTGATATCATCAAAGGTTTGCCAAAAATTACACTTGAAAAAAAGCCAGAAGAAGTACTGTATCAGAGGATAAAAGATTGATAAAAATGATACACAATTTTCAACTCATCATCTTAACTTTTTTTACTATCTAAAGTTTTTACTGAGCTAAGCATTGCGTCTAAATGTCTCCAAGGAAAAGAAACAGACCTGGAAAAAGCAACAACTATTCTTAAAAACAGCAAAGAAAAAGTTATGGAAGTAGTGAGAGGAAAGGAAATTCTGTAGTCCAGTGGTGGTTGAAAAAAACAGAATTAATAGAAAAATATATTTGAATTAAATAATTTTCAATAGATTTTGGAAGATTAAATTTTTTAATTTAAAAAAGTCACTGAAGGTTTTACAAAGCTCCGCTGCAGTAAGAGAAGTAAGTGAACCAATTGGCGCCATTGCTAGAATGCACGAACAGGACGGGGTAAAGAAAGGATTGAGTGGTGGTGGAAGGGACATGATATATATAAACATATAACTCATGGAGAGGTTAAGGGTTCTCGAAAGACGCTCTGAGAGTGTGTTGTTTGAACTATTAATTGGAATTTTAGTTGTTCTTTTATTTATTTTTATTTTTGAATTGTACATAATTGTTTATATAACTTTATAGTTTTTTTGTCTTATATAGTTATAAACATAGACTTTGCATGACTACTAATCTATCTTATTAACTATACTTTCACCTTTCAAACGATGTGAAAGATTAAAACCATTAACTTACACTTTCCATAATACCTCTTAGAGATTAAAAAATGATCATTAGCTCTGCAAACAGGTGACTCATATAACTCATTATCATACAAACCTCAACACGACCTCATAAAACTTTTTTTACACCATCAATCACCACAAGGAATGTGATATAACCATTTAGACACACCTTTTTCTAATCAATTTATTTCCACCTTCAATAAGCTTTTTTTCACATCCAACCTAACATCTCTCTCAACATTATTAAACACTCCAATGTAATTCACAATTAGACTTTTTTTTCAACCACCACTGGACCACAAAATTGCCTTTCCTCTCACTACTTATGGATATGAGACAACATTAAGAAAATATAAAAAAAGAAGCTACACCTTTAACGGAAGTAGATATATTGGGAAGTAGATACAAATTTCATTCCAAAGAGGCAAACAATGGTGAAAATACATTTTGACGAACTTGCTTAAGGTCACAGATACTCTGTTGGAGAAGAAATGTTTAGAGTAGACATTTATAACCAGCTAGTTGACGTAATCAATGGACAAATATGCAGAAGATTTTCACCTCAAGACAGCATTCAGTTATTCTCTGTTTTGTTCCCTGAAGTTCTTCTGTCCCTGTCGGAAAGTGAGCTGGTGACACTGGCAACGAAGCTTCGGACAAAACATCAAAGAGCTATTTGCCTTCCACTTAAAATAGGCAAAGTAAAGACTGTATTTAAACCTGCCAAAGTTTTATACATATTCTTTGAGATTATTTCATATAGTTTCCCAGAGGTACTAAATGCTATGACACTGTTATTAACATTACTACTGACCGCTCCTTTTTAACTTTGAAGAGAACAAAGATCTATTTGAGAAGCACCACGGGTCAGGACAGATTGAATGACCTTAACCAAAGGAAGTCTCTGAGTTTGACATTAAGAAAATCACTAAGTGGTTTACCGAAATGAAAATAGAAAAAGCTGTTTTAATGAAAACGATGCTGGTCAAAGAAGAATTTGTATGTAATTATTTAGAGAGTAACTATCTATGCTTTATTAGTTTGATAATTTTTTTGTGATTAATAATTGGTTTTGCTCTTTATTCATTCAAAATAAAAAAATGTCAATTTCCTTCCGATTATATTATACTTATTTCAGTAGTGTAGTAAGTAAAAGAAAAACCTAAACTTTATGATTTAGAAAAAATTCGGACTTAGTAGTTTTTAAAGGCCAACTTCACCACTTATTGGCTTTATATTTGAAACAAAACAATTTTGCATTATAATTTTACTCTTGTAAACATTTAGGTCTGAGACGGAAATCAAAATGTGATACTATATTTGACTATTCCAAAATTGTCTTGTGTTATTAGAGACTAAATTTAATAAAATTGTCGAGGGAGCAAGCCTTGGACTACCGTTTAGCAAGTAAAATACATCTCCAAGTCCAGAACCCTACACAAAAGCCCTCACTGAGTTGGGAAGGGGGGCCTGGCAGATATCTTGCAGGGAGGCCGAAAATTAGTAGATCCGGCCCTGGTTGCACTATGCTTAACCTGAGTAGTTCAATTTCACAAAGAAAATTAAAATGTATCAAAGCTTTTTTACATATCTATTATTCATACACCTATCTTCATTACTACAATTTTAATTTTGCCAATTTAAAATAGTAAATATTTTGCTATACAGTATATTTGTATTATATTTTTATAAAGTATATTAATTTAATTTTACAGTAGTTTTTATTTATTACTTTTCCAAGGTGGTTAAAATGTTAACCACCCAACACTAAGAAGTTCCATTGCGCTCAGAAGAACGGTGGTTAATCATTAGACAACACCCTACAGGACACCGAATACACGTTTTTCTAAAAAATAGATGTTCTCACTTTTTTAGGGTTCTAGATTTAATTTAACAAACAGTTTTGTTTTAATGTCAAATTAAACTGGTGTGCGCAGAGATTTTTTAGGTAAACAGTTGACCATTACGTGAAAATTTATGAACTCAGAATGAATTTGAGTACGGTATCTGTAAATACTATGTGCAGTCAGCGGAGGGATCAAATAGAAGAATCGATATTATTGTTATAAATAGAAAAAGTAAAAATGCCCTAATTATAAATTCTACAGTAAGATTTGAAACATTCAATGAAGGATGAATTGGTCACAATGAAAAGAAAAGATGTTAAAATATACATTCCTGATTTACTTTTAAAAATATGACA